>APFE030851454.1:77490-99319 GCA_000404065.3 Pinus taeda | reverse complement strand
AGTGTAGGAGGATGATGAGAACACACTTTGGGAAGCTGAAGGTATGAATAACAAACAAGTATGACAGGAAGAATGATCTGTGCACACACTTGGCCAAATGGGCTGAGGCTTATGGAGCAAAGCCCCAAGCTGAATGGTTGTACTTGTTCTGTCACAACATGGATGTCATCCCGATGAACTGGTACATGGAAATAGAGCTTTTCCATGGTACAGGTGAATGGGATATTCTGTGCGAAGGATTCATAATGACATTCAGCTTTGAAGACGGGTTTGAGTTTATTGACGAGGTGCTACGAGAAGTGAAAGCAACAATCTTAAGGATACCATAGGATCCTTTGGAACTGATTCAACCCGATTGGAATACTTAGCTGAGTCACGCGCTGGAATGCTATAACGTGACCATTAAGAAGAAGATGAGGATCCACGAAAGATTAACATCCCTGAAACAGAAGGTGACTGCGAGGTTGAGGTACCACAAATTGAGAATGCTGATATAATTGCGCCACTAAAAACGAAATAGGTAAATATTGGTACGGAGGCAGAACCCAAATTTGTGAAGATTGGAGATTACTAGGATGACGCGACGGTCGATAAGGTCACTGAATTGCTCCGCGAATACCAGGATTTGTTCCCTACCAAGTTTACACATTTAAAAGGGATAATCAGAGACCTGGGTGTTATAAAGATCACGTTGAAGCCAGACGCGAAGTTGGTTAAGAAAATACCTTACCATCTCAATCTGAAATATAATGAGAAGGTTTGCTTAGAGCTAGAAAAGATGCTCGCGGCAGGCATCATTGAGCCCGTAGAAGAATCTGATTGGGTAAGCCCAATGGTGGTACAGGAAAAGAAGCAGAAGGATGAAATAAGGATATGCATAGATCTTAGGAAGTTGAATGACACTTGTGTACATGATCCTTTCTTGACTCCATTCAATGATGAAGTGTTGGAAAATGTAGGTAGATAGGAAGCATATTCCTTCATTGATGGGTTCTCTGGGTACCATTAGATAAAAATCATGCCAGAGGATAGGAGCAAGACGACCTTTGCGACTGAGTCATTGCTACGTTCAAGGAATTTATTCACAAGTTTCAGGAAGTGTACTTTGATGATTGGACTATGTTTGGCCTGGTGAAACACCATGTGGCAAGTTTGTGCTTGATGCTAGATACCTGTCAAAGATCCCAGATCACGCTCAATTTGAAGAAATGCCTGTTTTGTGTTCCTTTTGGGACCCTGCTGGGTCATGTGGTTTGTAGACAAGGACTGATGGTAAATCCTGCAAATATCACGGTTATACTTAATTTAGAAGCGCCAAGGAGTGTGAAACAACTGCGTGCTATGCTAGGACATACTAGATATTACATAAAGTTTATCAAGGGCTATGCCCAGATCACCGTGCCTATGGAGAAGTTATTGAAAAAGGATGTTACATTCTGCTGGAACAAGGACTGTAAGAAAAGCTTGGATGTATTGAAAGAAAATATGGTCACCACACCGATTTTAGTCTTTCCAGATTGGAAGAAGGAGTTTCATGTACATGTCAACGTGTCATGTATAGTGCTGGGAGCAATACAGACACAGGTTGGTGGAGGAGACTTGGACCATCCTATAGCATTCGAAAGCAGAAGGTTATCCAAGGTGGAGAAGAACTATTCCACCACCGAGCGTGAAAGGTTAGCCATGGTATATGCGCTCCAGAAGTTTAGACACTATTTGCTGGGTGGCCATTTTAAGATGTATACAGATCATTTCACATTGAAATACTTGGTCAATAAGCCTGTGTTGGGGGGGAGAATATGCAGGTGGTTGTTATTTTTCTAGGAGTATGATTTTGAAGTTATTGTGAAGCTTGGATGACTGAATGTGGGACCAGACCATCTGTCGCGCATCAAAACAGGGGAAGAGCCCACTAATTTGGAGGAGGGATTGCCTGACAAACAACTATTTGTAGTGCGTGTTGTAAATGGTCATTTTGAAGATATCATACACTTTCTAATGACAAGAACTACTCCAGAAGGTTACCACATCCAATATAAGAAGGAGTTAGTGGTGCGCGTGACATACTTTTTTGTCATTGTCTGGCATCTGTACAAAATGGGGTCTGATGAGATATTGCGACGATATGTACTAGAGTTTGAAAGGAGCAGTATCCTCGTGGATGCTCATGGGGGCGCCACAAGAGGACATTATGCAGGGAGAACGACCACACAGAAGATTCTACATGCAAGGTTGTGGTGGCGATCCCTCCATCAGGTTTCAAAAGCTTACTACAAAGCATGTGATGTGTGTCAAAGGACTGGCAGGCCATCGCAGAGGGATGAGCTGCCTCTGAATCCACAGATGACATTGCAACCCTTTGAGAAATGGGTGATAGATTTTGTGGGACCCATTCAGCCCCAAGGGAAGAAGACGGGAGCAAGGTACATTATCACTGTGATGAATTATTTGACTCGATGGGTGGAGGCACATCATATAAAGGATTGTACAGGCACGACTGTTGAAAAGTTACTCTTTGAGTATGTACTGACGCAATTTGGGTGTCGAAATATTTTGATGGTTGATCGCGGTATGCACTTTCTGAATGAGACGATCAACGTGCTAACAGAGGAATTTCAGGTATATCACCAGAAGAGCATGCCTTATCACTTGCAGGCTAACGAGGCGATGGAAGTATTCAATAAAGTGTTGGAGAAAGCACTGACCAAGGTTTGCAACGCTCAGCGAACTGATTGGGACCTACACATACCCGCAGTACTATGGGCCTATGGACGACATGCAAGAAGTTGACTGGACAAAACCCCTTTAGGCTTGTATATGTTGAAGCAGTGATTCCCATGGAATACATTGTGCCTAGTCTTCACATAGCAGCACTCACAGGTATGACGGATCATGGAGCCCTGGAAGAAAGGCTCGCGTAGCTGGTTGAGCTTGAGGAAGAAAGATTTCTATCTGGATTTCACCAACAGGTCCAAAAGCAGTGTGAAAAAGCATGGCATGATCGACACATTAAGCTGCACACCTTTAAGGTAAATGACTTGGTTTTGTTATATGACAACAAGTTTGATAAATTTCCAGGGAAATTAAAAATGCACTGGTTAGGGCCCTATGTCATTAAGGAGATTAGCGACGGAGGAGCAGTTCAGTTGGTCAAATTGAATGGAGATCCCTTCCCAGGAAAGGTGAATGGCAGTCGATTGAAGCCATACACTAGTGGTCTGGCCATGTGACTATATGAAGGTAGCACAGTCTTAGTACTCCAGGTAGCTGAAAGGAGGAGCAGGAATATAAACTACACTACCTGGGTGGGGAAGTTGCGCGATGGGAGGATTGTGCGAAGGAAGCAAGTGTCATATGTTCGCGACAGTGCAAAGGGAGGTGCGCTTCCCAGGGAGAAATAATGCAGGTTAGCTAGAAAGTGACCATTAAAGCCACTGTTCATGATTTGACCGTAGAAATTTGGCCAAATAGAGCAGGCAGCCGACATTTAAGATGGAATTTATGGATCAAATCCTTGAAAATTTGCCGCCAATTCGGCATTAATGAAGCGAATGTGGGGGGAACAGTTGGATTTGAATTCAAAATTCCCTATAAATTACAGGTGGCTGCCCAATGAGAAACACTTGGCATTTTAAGAATTGAGTTGTTGAGCTCTCAGGTGCACATGAACCGCGAATTCTTCGAGGCTCTGATTGTGAGTTCAGCATTTGAGAACTTACCAGAAATGACATGATGTTGACACCTGCAACAACTATGGACACCGAAGCAGTGACAGCCGAGGAGGATATGTTGGAAATTGTTATGGAGGCCGAAGAAGCTGCTCTAGAGGTTGCCGAAGTATTAGTGGAAGTACCCAAATCACCAAGGACGCCGAGACCAAAGCCCACCCCAACCAAGGAGAGCATGAAGGTTAAGAAGGGAAAGCAACCTGCAATACCGATGTGTGCATCACCGAGAAGAAACCCACCGAAGGACAAGCCCACCGCACAAGAAAAGGGCAAAGCCATCAATCTGGAGTTGGAGGAGGAAGAAATCGAATACATCCCGATGGATGATGAGGATGTAGGAATAGACATAGAGGAAATTGAAGTCCAGGGTGTTGACCCTATCACTTGGTTGCTTGAGTATGTCCCTCCGAGCAAGGGCAAGACCAAGGTGCGAAAAGATATCGATGAGAGAAAGGTCCCCTTGCAAACCCCTCTACTGCCAGATGAGATTGTCTTCGAAGGACCGCGCTTGGGGCAAGTTCCTATGTTAAAGCTAGAAGATTGGGACTTAGCTAACCATGAGAAGTTACCACACTTGGCGACCAAGCAACTGATGCATTGCATTATCAATATAACCACCAGAATGACCGCATTGGAGCCACAAAGGTTGCTTAGAGGAGTAGACAAGGCCAGTTTGCTCAACCTGCTATAGGTACTGCACTACAACCGCACCCTGATTATAGTATTGGTCATCAAGTAGCTGCTATGCTTGGTGCATGATGGGTTTCTATGGCTAGAGGAGCCAATACCCATCACTGAGAGATTGATACACAGGATCACGCGGTTGCCCTACATAGGAGAAAATCTGGCCATGATGTTTGGCAGAAAAGGTGGCGAGCAGACCCTCGCGGAGGCCATGAAAGAGAAATTTAATCTGGTGAAGAAGCAGCACGGATATGCCATATCAAGCACCAGTGACCCTGCTGTAAAGGTGGCTACGCAAATTTTGGCAGGGAAGGTGATGAGGAAGTGTCGCACTGATGAGGTGTCAGCACCTATCGTTGTGCTAGAAGTCTAGTGCGCCAAAGGAGTCCAGTTCAATTGGGCGGACTATCTCCGAGGAGAGTTCCTAGAAAATTGTCGCGAGGCATAGGAGCTCAGGACGACGTTCCACTATGCATGCCTCTTGCTGTCTATTGTGCTGGTAGCATGGGAGCTGCCAGAGGAGAGTCAATTCCATTCCGTCGCGCCAGATGTACCAAAAGCAACAAAGTATGCTTCACTGTGGGTGACCAAGGATGCACAGTGCATTAAGGACAACAAGATCTTTTGGATCTTGATGGAGATGAACATCCGCATGGCCATCAATCACAAACCGTGGTTATTGCCTACGGTGTTTGCCAACCTGCAGGGCTACATGAAGTATAAGGCAGATTTTCACCATGTGTCCATTAGGGTGCAGAAGGATCCTGCACAGACATGGTATGACTTGCCTTACCTAGCAATAGATGACGCCATTGATGCAGTACTTGATCGTTGGCTGGAAGAATGGCACATTACAGCAGACTTGGCAGTGGGAGGGGGCAAGTCTACCGTGCTGCGCAAGGAGGAGGCCAAGCTCAAGATGATGCAGCTGGCCAAAAATAGAAATAAGGAGACCACTAACAAGGCCTAGGCAGAGCGCGATGCCACTCAACAGATGGAGAAGCAAACAGGTGGAATAGAGTGGGGCTCTGACAAAGGTGCGAGGTCGCCTTCACCCAAGACAGAAGAAGAGATGGACAAGCAAACATAGCAGCATAGTGCGGACCCACAGGCGATGTCCGCCCGCATCAAGCGTCTAAGGGAACAAGAGAAAGGGGGGTCGAGGAATAAGTCCAAGGCCACGAAGACGTCATTGGACCCAATCACCATCATAGAGAGCGACTTGCACGACATTGGAGACACGGTGTGAGATGTCACCATGGAGGCCCTACAATAGTTTGAGCAACAGTAGAAATTAATATTGGGGGCCATCCAGACAAGTCTACAAGAGCTACAGACCCATGCGTCACAGGCTAGCATGGTGTCCAACAGCCTTGCCATTGACACTTCAGAAGCTACTGAGATGCTGCGCGCAAGGGTCTCCAGCGCAATAATGCTTCCTGATGGAGCACTGAGCACATAGAATGAAGTTGACAGGCCCACTATCAGCACCCACAAGGGAGTAGGGTTGAATTTGGTAGTGCTCCCTCACGAGGTGCTCCACCTATTGTAGGATGGAGTGATTGCTGAGTTGAGGGCCCATGAGCACCGTGCCCTACAGGTGATCAGTGAGCAGCGGATTAACAATGAGCAGATGGGAATAAATCGAAACTCTTCCATCACCGCCATGACTGAGGAAACTGACCAAAACAAGCGTATACTTTAGGTCATGGAGGAGGCATGCCCAATGGTCCTAGAGTTGGCCATTCCTAAGAAAGAACTATTCGAGGTGCATGTCCACAAACTGGCTACAGTGGTGCATGACAATTGTACAGAAATGACAAGGGTTCAGTTGGAGTTGAACCTACATATCACCGAATTACAGTTGAAGGCCCAACCTTCAACTTCACTAGAAGTAAAGGAGCAGCATGAAACCAATGTCACAGAGGCAATAGCGGCGGTTGACAGTGAAGTAGCAGAGTGCACACAACTCTTTGAATAGTCGTTCGAGGTCCTGACAAGCTTGTAGGAGGACCCTAATGTACAACAATTGGAGATAGAAGCGCGCGAGCTGTAGCAATGCTATGATGAGGTCAAAGGCACATGGCAAACTTTCATGCTAAAACAGAGACTGGCAAAGTTGTAAGAGGCCAAGTAGCTGAAAGAACAGGTGGATGTAGCACAGCACAAGGAAGTAATGCTGAAGGGGCGACTGAAGCCCTGGTTGGAAGAGGATTATGTGGTTATGGCCTCTATTGAAGGAAAGATTGCGACTCTGCAAGCAACTTAACAAAAGCTTCAGGTTGACAGTTCAAGAGTAGTGACCGAGCAAATGGTTGAAGAAGTGAAGCAGGCGGCCGCATAGTGCACTACCGAGGTTGCGGTCATACACATTGAGCTGGGAGGTCTTCACGCTAAGATCTCCGCGCCCACCAAGTGACTCGAGGGTGAGTCACGATGTTTGTGTTGGGGGCCTGTTGGGAATGGGATCCCTCAAGGACAGTTTTGGGGCTAAAAGCCCATGTTTTGGGTCAAGTTTTGTAATAAAGTTGTAAAGTCTCCGCTGTTTGTGTTCGCAGAGCACGAAGGTGTCATGAGTCATAAAGGGTTGTCCACCCTTATTTTGTAAAGTGTAAAGTCAGCTGTAAAGATCTACCCATGGTCCATGGACCATGGTATTGTATAAAAAGAGCTAACTAAGTAATCTCTAAGTAGTTTTAGAGAAGGAAGAAGTCTTGAGCGATAAGGAGGAAGTCTTTAGAAGTCTAAGTTTCGGGTCTTAGCGTAGGTAGAGGGTCTATAGCTGAGTGTGCAGAGGCCTAGGGTGGAATTCTACAGCTAAGAGCGCGGACCCCTGCAGCTATGTGCGCAGGGTGGATAGAGTCTGTAATCATCTGAAGATATCAATAAAGAGAACCATTCTACAAATTTTGTGTCTTTGTTTCCTGTTAATGCATATTGTCATATTGTGTATGAATTTCATTTACAATGCTTATGTAATGCGTGAATGTATGTAATTACATTGGTTAATTGAACGCAAGAAAGAATATCTCTTTACACAACACTAACCATGATTGTTTAATAAGTTAAGTAAGACACTTACAATAATTTTGGAATCTACACAATACGCTGCCCTAGCAGTGTGAAAGTACCTGAACCGCAGGATAGGGCTGCGTGAAGGTCAATCATACCCCTTTGCAGAGGTATCGAAGGGCGGAATAAAGGGCTAGACGGACAGAGCCCTAGGACTTGGGGACCTGCGCGAAAGCCAAAACAGAAGGAATAAACCAACATCACGACCATCTCAGGGTGTGTAAACTTGGTTCCAACATCCCCCCATACTGCTTCAGGTGAGATTTCGATCCGTGTTCCACGAGCTGATGCCGAAAGGGCCAGTAGTGTAGGGATTTGTTTGGCTAACTAATGTTGAACTTGGGTTAGGCCCCACACAACCAACAATGCATGATGCTCTTTATTGAAATGGTTATGTTATATGCTTGATGCTCTTTCTCGAATTGGGTATGTTCATTTCAGATTTCTATTCATTCTAAGTGATGTTATCATAGATTTCAAAGCTAGAATTGATTGCTTTTTGTGAGATGCTTATACGGTCATTTGTTGTTCAATTATCATTTGCTATTCAATTATCATTTGCTGTTCAATTACCATAGCTATCTTTCATGTTAAATAAGTTAGTTTCAATTCCAGTTAAGATTTCCAAGTGTGATTCTTTCTATTTGTATTCAGATTCATTTCCTTGCAGAATAGATTAAGTAGAATTGTAAAGTGTGTTATGAATTCCTTCCAGAGTTGTTTGGATTGAATTTAAGGAAATGGTCATTAGCAATTGCAACGATTCCAACATAGATTGACCTCTGAATTCACTGCATATATAGTGCTAACACTCTTGAAATAAAAATACTTGCCCTAGGTTGATAATGAATGTAGGTATTGATATTGTTTGTAATAGGACATCTTAATGCACCAACAATGGAATTGGTATTTCACCCACACCTCCGATCTCTAAGCTTGCCCATGGTAGAAAATCCAACATGTCTAAATCCATTATCCAGGCTAGACTGGATGTGGCACAAGGTAGACAACATCCCATTGACAAGGTCCTTAGAGAATTTACCTCCATCCCCCCTAGTCCTCCATGAAGTGGATCTCCTACAACTGTCGGGGTTTAACTAGCCCTGCCAAGAAATTAGCCTTCCGTCGGATGATGGAAATGGATTTGGTAAACATTATATTTTTACAGGATACACTTGGGATTGGCTTACATATTATTCCCATACTTGAGGCTATCTCTCCTGGTTGGCATTTCATTGCATTGGATGCACGACAATGACCTGGTGGTTTGATATTGGGATATGATCCAGATATATAAGATTACTAAACTCCTGGGGGGGGAAGGGTTCATAGGAGCTAATATTTACTCAACAAAGATTGGTAGGGAGTTGATAATTATTAATGTCTATAGGCCTTGTATCAACAGGATCACTTTCTGGCAATAGTTACTTGATTATGACTACTTTCAAGAAGAGAACATCATTATAGGGGGGATCTCAATTTCTCTCTTGGTCATGTTGAATCCTGGGGTATGAATGCACAAATTGACTCGTTTTCAGATGGGATCCTCACCCTCCTAGAGGATCATCATCTGATTGATATACCCATGCCCTGCGTTAAACCCACCTAGAAAAATCAGAGAACCATGGATGTAACATTAGCCAGAAGATTGGGTTGTTTCTTGGTTAGGGAGACCTTATTTGATCAATTTCCCCTTTATCATCAATAGGTGGGATCAGGGTTGTCGTATCACATGCCCATCTATCTTGAGATTGCTGGTGGTGATCGCAAGCCCAAGGCACCATTTAAGTTTAATTCTACCTGGCTTAAAGATGAAAGTTATATACAGATGATCACTAAGGATTGAAAGCCTGTGTTGTTCATCTTGGTCAATCGGCCTCTGCTGTTAATGAATACAAAATGCAATCCCTGAAACAGAAATAAATTGACTGGGCAAATAATAAGTGGATAAAAGATGAACAGACCCTGAGGGATACGGCTTAGGAAATTGAACATTTGGGTGGTAAGGAGGGTCGTAAGTTTATTTTTGCTGATGCCAAAGAAAGATTTGTCAAACTTGAGATTGAGCGAAATAGGATCTTAAAAGATAGGGAGGAAACTTGGCGACTCTGCAACAGGGCTACCTGGTTAAAGGAGGGTGATGAGAACACCAAGTTTTATCACCATGTAGCAAATGGGTGTCGGGCCATCAATACCATCTGGCAACTTGCAAATGACGAGGGTACTTAAGAAAAGACTTTCCACCAATTGGCCAACCTTGGTATTACACATTTTGGAAGATTATTCAAAGCTCCTCCGGAGGCTAACCTTGTTGAGGTCATCACGGTAGTAGGACATTTCCCTAGATATGTGGACCATAACATAGGT
Organism: Pinus taeda; assembly: GCA_000404065.3. Classification (NCBI taxonomy): domain Eukaryota; kingdom Viridiplantae; phylum Streptophyta; class Pinopsida; order Pinales; family Pinaceae; genus Pinus; species Pinus taeda. The sequence goes on along the minus strand of APFE030851454.1, from coordinate 89,468 downwards.
GAAGGACTACTCAATACAGTAACCATGGGGGAATTAGAGGTCACTATTAAGTGGTTTAAGAGGGATAAGAGCCCTGACCCAGATGGATGGTTGATTGAATTTTACATAGCTTTTTTTGACATAATTGGTCAGGAACTCCTCCAGATCATTGAAGAATGGCAGACTAGTGGGCAGCTGTACGATGCTTTCAACTCCACTTTTATAGCTCTTATTCCCAAGATTAATGTCCCTCAAACCTTCGATGATTATAGGCCCATATCCCTCTGTAATTGTATATACAAGATAATAGCCAAGATTATTGCAAACCACCTCAAACCCATATTATCTTAACATATGTCATAAGAACAATTTTCCTTCCTTGATCATCAACAAATACACGAAGCAGTTGGTACAACACAAGAAGACTTAAACTCCATCAAATCCAAGAACCTCAATGGCATGATTCTCAATATTGACTTAGCAAGAAATTTTGATCGGACCAACTGGCTTTACATTCAAATGTTGTTGACCCATCTTGGATTTCCTCTATCTTTCATCTAATGGATTATGTGCTGCATATCCAATTTATCATATAGTATTTTGTTCAATGGACCAGAATCCTGTTTTTTTCATGTGGAAAGAGGTTTGAGACAAGGATGCCCCCTTTCCCCTCTACTATTTCTATTGATCATGGAAGGTATGAGTAAGCTCGTCTCGGTGGACTGATTACAGGGCAGATAGAGGGGTATCAAGATCATAAACAATTGAATTCTCACACATCTGCTATTTGTGGATGACATTCTCATATTTCTGAATGGAACATTGGGGGATTCCAATGTTTTTGCTGCCACTTTTCGATTATTCTGCTTCGTTACAAGTATACAATGCAACAACCATAAATCCACTCTATCTACCTTTGGTTGTAACCCAAATGAGAATCATTCAACACTTCATCACTTCCCATTTATCAACCTACAGATTAAGGGGGAACTCAAATATCTGGGATATAGGTTAAAACCATCTAATTATCAGATTGTTGACTGGGTATGGTTAGTTGCAAAAATTGAAAGAAGATTAAATATCTGGAAACATAGATGGTTCTCTAGGGCGGGGAGACTGATTCTCATCAAATCATTTCTAGAAGCCACTGTAGTTTATTGGATGTCATTTGCCTGGATCCCAAAGGGTATTATTAGATGAATTCAACAACTATGTTGCAGATTTATCTGGAGGGGAAAAGAAGCGGGTCACATATTTACCTGGGTCAGCTGGGACAAAATCACACTTCCAAAGAAATGGGGGGGATGGGGATTGAAAAATATAGAATCCTTTGCTTGTGCACTAGAAAAAAATATGGGTTGGAATGTGCTATCATCCAAGAATCTTTGGACAAATGTTATCTATCATAAATACATCAATCCTCTACATATACATGACTGGATCAAGCTCCCTTCATGGGACATGACAAACATATCAATGGTTTGGAGGGCGGTTCTCAATACATTGGACCACGTTAGGGATGGATTGACCTGGAAAATTGGAAATGGAAGCTCTGCTCGGATTGGTATGTACCTCTGGATAGGATGTGGGAATGTGCACTTACTACCACAAGGGCTGATACAACATATATCAGATACTGGATATACCAACTTTGCACACATTACAGATCAGGAGCATACCGATATGTTCAGATAGGCATGGAAAAATTCTAACACATTAGGCATTGCCCCATGCTAGCAGGACAATTGGCTGAACTATATACTAGCATTGAAGGAATCACATGTTCGGGTAACCGAGTGGGAGGATGAACTAAATTGGTCACACTCACCAAATGGGAAACACTCCCCCAAATGCGGATGCCTACATATTAATGTTGATCACATACCCCTCACTCTGGATTGGTGGTGGGTTGTATTATGGAAGCTAAAGGAAGCTCCCCGGGAAAAACTGTTCATGTGGTGCATACTTCAGAATAAGGTTCCTACAACAGACAGTCTTCAAAAGCGCACCTTTCATGGTCCATCATGGTGCGTTTTGTGCAAAGAGGAAATGGAAACATGTGATCATCTATTCCTACAATGCACTACTACCATCTTCATATGGACCAAGATCACTGCTCAACTACAGATACATAACGATTGGCAAGGTCAGGACATTCGTGGGGCATGGCACTGCTGGTGGTCTAAAGCACACAATCATAGGTGTCGGAACCTACCTGTTATGGTCTGTTGGTGTATCTGGTTACATAGGGACAAGATAATATTCATTGATATTGCACCATGCTAGGTGCCAGACATTGCTCATCTCATCACAAAATTTCATAGATTACCAGAGGAAACCCGAGCACCACCTGATCGCAACATCCTTGTTGAAAATATTGATTATGACATCCCATGGGCTTATTTTGATGGATCAACACAACTACATGGTTGTGGTGGAGGCATATACTTTCATATCGCACACTCTCACTTTTACAAGATTCAAATGGGATTGGGGCAGGGAAAATTTTAGGGGCTAATATTTACAAGTGGGCTAAATTTCTATACTTCTTCCAAAAAACTGTTTCGTCAATTTCTATTTTTTTCTAAAAATAATTCACCCAAGTTTTATAGTATAAAATTATTTTAGCTTAAAAATCGCCAAGATCTTATATAGACTAATATAATGCAATAAAAAATCTTGATATTATTACAAAAAATAGAATCAAACATTTTATAATTCGTCTATTATACATTAGTAAGATTCTCCAAGGTTTATAGACTTTAAGATAAACTTCCATCCTTAAAATTTTCCATGGATTGGGTTGGGGGGGGGTTGTGGGAAAATAATTTTTCAGAACTTATATCTCTATGACACTTATATTATTTTTCTCTTGTAAAAGGCTATAGAAAACTGTAGATTTTTGGTGACTCATGGGTCATTATTAAATGGTTTAATCAACAAATTGTTTGTCACACACACAACCTCCATCACATATTGGATGATGCTTCGAGATTGAGAAAACATTTTTGACATTTCTTCTTATCAACATATATATACAGGGATAGCAATAATGTTTCCGACAAGCTATCCAAGGAAGCCACGCACCTGCCAAGGGGGGTTTGGTTGATCCATGAACAACAGGATATGGACTCATACAGCTATTACCACCGCCCATTCACGGATGAGCAATTTTGATGGGGCAAGGGGCCCTGATTTATGAGTATTTTATGGCACAATTTTGTTGTAGATATTTGAATTATATCATATATTTATGTCTATATATTACTGAACTTTTTATATGTAATTATTCATAGCAGTCTCCCTTAGATGGGATTGAATTATTTTTTGAGACAAAACAATAGAGATAGTGGCCAGACAACTAATATCTCATATGCTACCAAGAACCTTCAACATGTAATTTTCTATATTAATGAAAATTATGATTTCTCCATGCGTAAAAAATGAAGCCTCAATACTGCCAATGAAAGATGCGAGTTGCATGTTGTTCTGAATCAAAATTTGAAATATTTCTTTCTCTAGCTCTACATGTGGCTTGATTTTCTTCAGCAAGTTAAGCAGTGCACCTTTGTGTCACATTGCCCATTCATGCATGGCGACAATGGTGGATTGTACATTCTTAAGAGTTTTGACAAAGTCTCTGCTGTGCTGCTGCAAACCATGCAAGTGAACAAATGCCTTATGTATGGATATGAGCTTATTATAGAGGTCCCTCATGGTCTCTCCAAGTGTTGATACTTCACCAAGTATCATTGCTTTCATTTCCTCCAAGTAGATCTATGTAGAGACTACGTTCTATGCTACTGCGTAGAGCTATTCTATCTCTTTCCAGGCAACTTGTAAGTTTTGTGCCAATTGCTTATTCTCAACCATCAAATACTAAGTGTTTGATCTTGGTGCACTTGCAAAGGCCAAGTTGGATTCAAAAATGGCATTTGGATTCTCGTTGGTGTCTGCCACTATCACTCTCTCTCTAGTGAATGCAAATGATGCATGATCATCCAAAAAATTCTTTCTCTATGCTTGTACAATTCTCTTCTGGAATTCATCATAAGACAGATTGTACAAATCCATTACCAGATCATCATCAAGAGGAACAACATCCCCTTCTTTGTTTGGGTCTAACTCTACTACTGCAGGTGATGGAGACTGAACAATGACCTGTGATGCACTCAGTATCATGTCAAAATCCTCATTTTGTGGCTCCAATTCTATATCTGTATCTACAACTTCAATAAAGTCTTCAATATGTTGAGCAAGCTCGCAATACTACATCTTTTCACCCTCCTCCTCTACTGCTGGTTGGTTCTGTTCTTTCTCTTCAACCTGTATTGGCGATGTGTCTCCTGCTATGGAACCGTTCCTTTCTTCTTCTTCCTGCTTCTGATTCTGTTCTTGTTCTTTCCTCCTCAGCTCCTGTTCTTCCTTCAGTTCTTGTTTAGCTTGCTTCAATCTCAATTTTGCTTCTTGTAAGTTGTGCTTTTCTCTCTTCCTTCGCTCTTCTCTTTGTATCCTTTGCTTCCTCTTCGCTTCTGCTACTAAAGTTGCTTTCATAAGGATTGGATACACTTCCATATTGCAACTTTGTTCTCCCCCTAGACTATCAACAACCTTTCTCTTTACCTTATCTTTTATGAGATTGCTTCTTTCAATTGGTGCTACTTCTGGAATTGTCCTCTAGATCCTCATGGCTATTTGCTAAAATAGATTCATTAACTTGCTGGCATGTTAGTGTTGAGTGCTTTTCTATAAACAACTAAGTGTCTGCATACACTGGCAAGTCCATTGATGTTTTCTCAACTGCTTCCCCATTACTTCTTTCTGTGATCTTTTTTGAAGTAGCTCTCTTAGGTTCCATGGTAATAAAGACTACTAGAGACAAGTGCTTCACAAGTGTGGTACCTATGGGACAAAAGGAAACTCATGGCAAGAAAATATTGGCATAAACAAATCTACATTCAAAGCATGATTAAGCAGCAAACCGGTCAACTAGAGAGAAGGATTGAGTAATTTTTAACAAAAAGGGAGACTAACTGACTATGGGAACTGCGCACTGCATAGTCCCAACAACCAAGGATGAATCTTGAGGCTTTCTAGGGAAGAGACTGGGAGAGACTACACATTGCATAGTCTTAGTGGCCAAGGTGACATATTGAGCCCTCGAACTATGCAGTACATAGTTGGGCCAACTTGTATTGCTCACTGCACAGTTCCAGAGGCCAAGCTTGTAGCTTGAGGCTTAGGATTGCGCAGTGACTAGTTAGGCAATGAAATATTTGGCCAAGGAAGGTGCAGATCTACCTAGTGGAAGTGTGAAAAATGAGAAAAATGAATGATTATGTGAGCTTGAGTGCAAAATTGACTAAGTGTGAATGAATCAATGTGGATCAAGTGCAGAAACTGACCAAACAAAAGGAAAATCAAGTATGTGAGGAGAGTCGCTGCAACTACGACCATCGATGAAAAAACAGGGAAACCGATGTGACACTTGTGAAAGGAGAACAGAAAATTAGAAAAAAACTTGTACAAGTTAAAATAAGATGAAAATACAACAACCATGAAGATAAATAAGTAAAACAACACTCACACAAGAGGAACGGAAAAAAGCAACAAAAAAGTGGCAAAAGACAACAAAAGCGACAGTGACCGCACCGAAGGTTCCTTAATCTCTTCAGGAATGTTAGATCTGCAATATCAAATGCGAAAATGATCTTTAGAGGCGTCAATTAACTAGGTTTGAGCAAATTTGGTTTTATGATGTGCATGCCTAAAATCAAGGAAAATTCTACACTTGGCAGAATCTTATAAAAATTAAATGTGCCACGGAAACTAATAATGGATTCCTATTTCCTAGGGATGATTTTTCCCTATCATTTTCTTGATTTTCTGAGGAAACTTTCCATGCACACTACCAAGAAATATTGCACAAACATGGGGAACTTGGCAACTTTCTGGCGCAGTGCACCTTTTACAAATTCACCCTGGTATGCAGATATCATATTTGTATTACTAAGCTTACAAGCTCCTCCTGGATTAATAAGAAGAAAAGCTAGATTTTTGAAAATGAAGTCATTAAAGTATTGTATCATAGATAATGCTTTGTTTTGGAAAGACATTAGTGGTATTATTTTGAACTGTTTACTGAAAGATGAAGCTGATAAAATTATGCAAGAATTTCATGCAGGGGATTGTGGATGACACTCGTATTGGAAGACTACTATTGACAAAATCCTGAAGGCTGGTTTCTACTGGCCCACTCTGTTTGCAAATGTTAAGAAACATGTGACCTCCTGTCATAAGTGCTAGATATTTGAGAGAAAGAAAACTTTTACCCTTGCCTCTTAAACTAATCTCCACAGAAATACCCTTTCAACAATGGGGGTTAGACTTCATTGGAGAAATACACCCAACCTCCTCAGCTCAACATAATTGGATTTTGACATTCGCTGATTATTTTACCAAAATGGATGGAAGCCATCCCTTCTAGACAAACCACAAACACTATCATTATCTCCTTCCTAGAAAATAATATCCTGTCAAGATTTGGATGCCCCCAAAAGCTCATTATTGATAATGCAACTGCCTTTAAATTCAAGAAAATGGTAGATTTCTATAACAAATACCACATCACCCTTGGCCACTCCACTGCATATTACCCTCAAGGTAATGGAATTGTAGAATCCTCTAACAAAAGGTTGGTCAATATCATTAAGAAATTACTAGAAGACAACAAAAAGACATGGAACAAAAATTTGGTCAATGCCTTATGGGCAGATAAACTAACTACTAAGAAGTCAATTGGTACATCTCCCTATCAGTTAGTATATGGGATGGATGTTGTTTTTCCATCCTCTTTGGGAGTTCCAATGATAAAGATAATCCAGGAGTTGCAGGTAGAACCAAATGATATCCAGAGAAGAATAAATCAGACCATACACTTGCAGCAGACCAGAGAAGAAGTATATGTAAAATCACAGGTAATCCAGGACAAAATAAAAAAGGTATTTGATAAAAATACCAAAGCTGATGATTTTTACATAGGTTATAAAGTTCTCAAGTGGGATTCAAGAAGAGAAGACAGGGGAAAACATGGAAAATTTGACTTCTTATGGCAAGGACCTTATGTCATTTATGGTTATAGAGGTAACAATGATTTTTTCTTGAGAGAGATATATGGATCAGATCTACCAGGAGGACCTGTCAATGGTAGAATGCTGAAGCATTATGTTTCCACTGATTAACAATAGTTCCTTTTACTTTGATCATTGTACATAACATTGTAGAGATTAGATTGGATTGGATGGTGATCTATTGAAGTTGAAGCCCAGAGAGAAGGCCCTGAGATTTGAAGGTTTCACCATCATAAGTATGAATAAGGTAGAAATCACAGAAGAATAGTTTAAAGGGTAACTGCAGTCACAATTCAAAGGCTATTGATCTTAAAGTTCTTGACATTTCACGAGGAAATTCCATGCCCATGTGGAGCCACTGTTAGGGTCCTATAATAATAGGATTCATAATTTTGAATTGGCTATGGTTAAGTCTTGTAATATTGTACATACTTTTGCTTTCTGCAAAGCATTTTACATATTAAAAATTGTAAAGAGGGTATGTCCTAAAATAAATATCAAAGGACAAAAAGAATAAGAAAATATCAAAAAAGTAAAAAAATATGAACCCCAAACAAAAACGGATCATGAAAGTGTGCAAGTCTAAGTGCCACTACTTTTTACTTTACTGCGCCAAATAATGGTTGTGTGCGGGTTGTCATAAATGCCACAACCCATGATGGTCAAACTGTTTAATCTTGACTACTTCATGCTTTAAATTTCATGTTTATAGATAGAGAATAAGGCTCTAGCCAAACTATTTAATCTTGGCAGATCAGTAGTTAAGTAGAGAAATAAAATGTGCTCATAAGCTTAATCTGAGCCACTGGAAGTTATAAGGTTAGAATTAGATAGTTTACTTTCAAAAGAAAAAGGAAAGAAAGGGTCTGCTAGCTTAAATGCACCCAAAAAAATGAGGAAAAAATGTTAGGGTAAGTAAAGGGTAGGTAGAAGAAAGGTTGCAGAAATACAAGGTTGTCAAAGCAAAAGCACATTTATCATGCTTAATCCTATGTTTCAGTGTGCAGGAGTAGTTATGAAAGTGAAAAGATGTTCACAAGCTGATTTAATTCACTTCCCCCCATTTCATTTCACCCCCCACTACATACTTACTAATTTCCCCATTATCCCATCATTTCTTAAGAAAATACCATTTTCCCTTCATTTTGACCCTTACCCCTTGGTTTTACATATTTCCCTTACAAATTGCCCTCCAAAAGTCATTTCCCAACCCAAAACCCCTTTTTCCTAGTGTGAAACCCATTCCCCTTTGAAAATATCATTTTCTCCTTGTTAATTTTCCTATTTTTCCTAAAAAACCCATAAAAATCCCTTATCCTAACTTTAATTCCCCCCCTCCGCTTTATTTGATTAATCTCCGCCATTCATGTTTTTCCCGACAAAACCATTTTAACCTATAATACCCTTTATCCTAAGTTTTGTCTTCCCCCTGCTTTATTTTAATTAACTTCACAAAGTCACATTTTCCCGATATAAAACCTTTTAACCCACCCCCTGGGTGTGGTTAACAAACCCCCGCCATATTAAACCCTGGTCCCACTTTATTAAACCCACTTATATTTAACCCCCATTTATTCATTAATTAATTATAGTTAAGTGTAATTAATCCACTTGGGCCCCACATATGTCCGCCCGATTGCCCTCCGTGCAGCTTCACCTCGCAATAGCCGTTAGATCTTTCACCCCCAGATCTGACGGCGCACGTCCATATCGCGCGCTCCCGACGTCCGACCTTTACCAGCCTGAGAGCATGTGAGATTCATGGTTTTTCTCGGGCCCCTTTTGGTTACATGGCAGCTCCACGCTAACTCGCATGCTCTCATGAAAATACCGCCTGATGGCCAAAATATGTGTGATGAACCTTAATACCGCCTCCCCACGTAGGCCGAAACCATCCACTGTTCACATTATGAAATTCCGCGCCAATTCTAGCCGTTACCCGTTAAAATGCCGAAGAGCCTCATTTTCACTCTTTTCACTCATTTTTAACTGAAGGTTGCCTAACCCTTCCTACACCACAATGAGCCTCTGCAACTGAATTTCACCATAGGTTACCTCTCGAACATGCTCCGGACTCCGTCCACAGTTCTTCCTAATTCAAATACAGCCTTCGGTCTCCTCCTCTCAGACCTGGATTTTATTAACAAATTGTTTTATTTTGCAGGTGATTAGTAGAACAAGAGATTGGATAAACAATTTTGATACTAGTTCCAAAACCTGTTTACTCCAAGATTCACAAGGAAAATGTATTCAAAGGGCTTAATTCAGAAGAAAAACACAATTATCATAAAGTAGGAAGAAATCATTTACACAGAGGCAGTAATGGTTAAAACAGAGATAAAATAATTTTCACAGCACAACAAAACATTCTTACAAACCACTCTCCAAGAAACATTTTGTATTTTACATGTGTCTTTTAGTAAAAATCATTTTTACTCAAAACACAGAAGCATGAAAGAGTGAGTAAGATTTACAGTGAAACGTAAAAGTAAAAGTAGGTGACAGAGAATTCATAGTAAAAGACTAAATAGAGGAGACAAATAAAGAAATACAATTGAAAAAAAAACAAATGAAAGTGTATCAGATGAAAGGTAATAAGTAAATTATGACATCCTGCGTGAAGACCAAACAGCCAAGTAGCTTAAAGGGAAAAATATCAGAGACTAAAAGACAACGGAACCTAAATAATAGGGACAACAAACAATAGTTCAATAGCTGTCTCTATCTTCTTGCATGAAGATATTTCTTTTTCCTAGATTAATTCTCAATGTAGTTTGAGATATTTGTAGACTTTCCCGCAAATTCTCTACAAATCTACCTCTAATGCAATATACCAAAGCAAAATACTATAATCTACTTCTACTATCAAACTTGCAGAAGCTTAAAGATCGAGCTGAATTAGAGTTGAACACATATAACCCTAAGAAAAAGAATCAATACACATGAAACACAGAAAATACTCAGGGTAAAGCCTCAGGTAAAAACCCATTATCTGTATTATCATACAAGGTGGAAATACATTAGAATTATACAAAGCCTTAGCTCTCACATCCAGCCAACTCTCAGTACAATCCTCCTGGATGCTCACAGGCAATCAAAGCTTCTCACAAGCCTTCTCCTCTTCCCTCCAATCTCCTATTTCCTTGCGCAGTTTCTCCTGGGTGATCCTCTTGTTACCAAGTGTAACACAAGGCTTCTCCTCTGCCCTCCAAGATCCTATTTCCTTGTACAGTTACCTCTGGGATGATCTCCTTCACCCAGTGTAACACTGCTCTCACACACTTCTCTAACACACTGTTAGAACTTGCAATCCTCAAGGAACCTTATTCCTTCAGCATGCATGATCTTCCTTTATAGGAAAACACATGCAACTGATAGTACACTGTCCTTGACATTTAGTTCAACTGGGTCTTTCTCAGAACAGACATGCATGAGTTTCTGATGAGGGAATCTTCAGTTATCTGGAGTACACTTGTTGAGTGCATGCATGCATCAATTGATTGATAACTCATAATTAGTTCCTCAAACAATTCGGAACTAATTTAACTGGACTTAACTCAATAAACTGAGCTAACTAATTACAACTCAGATATAACTCAATCTTATCTATTTAATTAAGGGATAATCTCCTTAATTTAAGGGATAAATGTTGCATGACTGTGGGAAGACTTCTAAATTGAATTTCTCCAACTAATTAATCCATAATGAATTAATTAATTATTTCCAAGTAGCCAGTGAGACTAAATTCGAATTTTAAATCACAATTTTAATTCAAGGACAAATTAAAATTGGAATATTCTGGATTCTATTTTTATCATTTCTTGTTGCTATTTTCAACACTTCCTCTCAATAAGAAAGGAATTCAACTCGATCCCGATCCTGAACCTTTAGAATGTTTTGCATGCAACACTTCTCTCTAGTGTTGTTGCTCTAGAAACTCCATAAGCAAAAAAACATCCAACCTGAATTAGTATGATGCATCTGTCATCAAAGTCTCTGACTGCTATTGCCTCTGTCAACTGAAAACCTTGTGCTTCTACTAACTCTACCTTTCTGCAATGTGGTCAATCCTTCTCTGCGCTCTTCAGTATTTGAGTGCTCTAGGCTCTGCCACTTTGATCTCTGATTGCATCAATCCCACTGATTCCTCCCGCTAATATGTACTTTGGGCTCCCGTAGCAAGGTATGATCCATGAGATAAAACCTCTCAGTGGACCCTGCCCAATTTCAGCCTTCTTGAGAGGTATGGATGCATGTGATCCCTCTGCCCACTTCTCCAATTGTGGCTCCTCCACAATTGTCTGAGACTTCTTCTAGGTCTGCATGTTGAGAGGTAATTTACTCTCCCTCTCAACCACCAAGTCTTTAACATTTGCCTTACTCCTCAAGGCTTTGCATGCATCTTGAACCTCAAGAGCATACAATTTCTTGACTCGTGAACCAATTTGTTTCACCTGTCTCATGGTGATGTGTCTAAGGAACGCCTTTCCTTTACTAAAGACAACATCGTAGCCTTTGTCCTCCAACATCGTGACCAATACCAAGTTCTTCTTTAGTCTAGGCACATACTTCACATCTGTCAAGGTGATAGGAGCTCCATGCTCCCTCTGAAAAGCAACCGTTCCCACTCGTGAAACACTATACCTTTCATCGTCACCCATCTCTATGCGCATCTTGAGGTCTTTCTCCTCCAAGGCATTGAATAAACTTTTATCGCTGGTCATGTGGAATGAGGCTCCAGTGACAAGATACCAAACACAACCCATCATCGATGACACCATGCATGTGATGAGGGTAAAGTCCATTTCGAACTGAGAGGCTAATGCCTCACCTTTCGATCCTTCCGAGGATCCCTTCTTGGACTTCTTC
>APFE030851454.1:38496-75085 GCA_000404065.3 Pinus taeda | reverse complement strand
TCACCTTTCGATCCTTCCGAGGATCCCTTCTTGGACTTCTTCGATGGGAAATTAGTCGCATAATGTCCCATCTCGTGAAAATTAAAGCATCTCACTTTAGACTTGTCAACCTTCTTCCCTCGATGAGAAGAATTCAATTTGGAATGGGAATCCTTCCCCTTCCCTTTCCTTGCCTTACTTGCTAAGGCTATATTTTCTTTATCATCATCCTTGGATGAAGAACCATCTTGTGTTCTCCTCCTAATATCATCCTGCATGAGATCCAACCATAGTCATTCCCAATCCGACAGTTTCTCCCTTCCATTCATAGAGTCCTGGTAGCTATTCCAGCTCTTTGGGAGGCCAAGGAGGGCGAGGCTCACCATATCATCATTGACAATAGTTATTCCCACACTGCTAAGCTCATCTCTACAAGTGGTGAGCTTGTTCAGATATGTGGAAATAGTATCGCCGTTCTCCATCTTGATTCTTCGAAGCTTATCCTTGAGTGCCAATTTCCTCTGGTCGCTACTGTTCTGGTAGAGGTCCTTCAATGTCTTCCACATTGAATATGGAGTATCCTTCCCATGGAGACTTGAGAAAATATGGTCTCAGACTCCCTCAAGGATGATTTCTCTCGCCCTCGCCACACACTTCTTCCACTCAGCCATCTCTTGTGCATTAGTTGAGCCTGGCTTTGGGATTTCTTGATCAATGAAATCCTTCAAGCCGTTGTCTTCTAATACAACCTCCATGCGATATTTCCATGCTATGTAATTCAAGTTGCCTTCCAAGGCAGACTCAAGTCTCAAGCCATAGAACGCCATTGGCCAACCTTGAAGTATGATAAGAATTTGATTTGCAACTGCAACCCCAAACTTCAAACTTCGAATTCTCTTCTCCGTATACTGTTCACAACTCCGATAAACTTGGCTCCGATACCATGTAGAAATTTCTCTATAGATTAGCTAGCTCTGATACCATGTAGATTTTCTTGCAAATTCTCTACAAATCTATCTCTAAGATCATGTAGAAAATATGACTGTAGATTAACTCGATAATGCAATATACCAAAGCAAAATACTATAATCTACTTCTACTATCAAACTTGCGGAAGCTTAAATATCGAGATGAATTAGAGCTGAACACATATAACCATAAGAAGAAGAATCAATACACATGAAACACAGAAAATAATTAGGGGAAAGCCAAAACTAAAAACCCTATTATCTGTATTATCATACAAGGTGGAAATACATCAGAATTATACAAATCCTTAGCTCTCATAGCTAGCCAGCTCTTAGTACAATCCTCCTGGATGCTCAGAGGCAATTAAAGCTTCTCACAAGCCTTCTCCTCTACCCTCCAAGATCCTACTTCTTTGCGCAGTTACCTCTGGGATGATCTCCTTCACCCAGAGTAACACTGCTGTCACACATTGCTCTAACATACTGTCAGAACTGTGCAATCCTCAAGGAACCTTATTCCTTCTACATGCATGAGTTTTCTTTATAAGAAAACACATGCAACTGATAGTACACAGTCCTTGACATTTAGTTCAACTCGGTCTTTCTCAGAACATACATGCATGAGTTTTTGATGAGGGAATCTTCAGTTATCTGGAGTACACTTGTTGAGTGCATGCATGCATCAACTGATTGATAACTCAGAATTATTTCCTCAAACAGATTGGAACTAATTTAACTAGACTTAACTCAGTAAACTAGGTAACTGATTACAACTCAAATATAACTCAATCTTATCTCCTTAATTAAGGGATGATCTCCTTAATTTAAGGGATATTTGTTGCATGACTGCAAAAAGACTTCTAACTTGAATTTATCCAACTAATTAATCCATAATGAATTAATTAATTATTTCCAAACAGCTGGTGAGACTAAATTCGAATTTTCAGTCACAATTTTAATTCAAGGACAAATTAAAATTGGAATATTCTGGATTCTATTTTTATCATTTCTTGTTGCTATTTTCAACAACATTTTGTAAGTCCTTTTTGTATAAATATCATAATTCGAATTATTGATGTGTGGATTGCTATACATTCGTAGAGTTATTTTGATCTTAAACCTAAGGATGATTGTACCAATTTTCAAGTCAACAGATTGGAGCATGTAATAAGAAGATTGCACTAAAGGATTCATGAGATGAGCTTTTGCAGTGAAGTATCTTCTTTGTCTTATTTTGTTACCTTCTTATGTGTTTCATAAAATTAAATGCTATCTAAATTTGAATGAATTAACTGGAAATTTAACTCAAAATTTGTTTATGTACACTATCTTTTTCACAGTTAGTCATTTATATGTTTTCCTCTGATATCCGGATTTGAGAACCCTTAATTGCTCTCCCATCCCGATTGGCCTCTTTCAATTCTCTTCATGATCCATCCTAGGGAACCCTTAATTTCTCCCTGGATCCAATTGGAAACCATTTCACCATCAAGCCTTTGAGATCTATAGTAACTCCTCTATCTTGCCCTGTAGACACTGGTTTTAGAACTTAATCCAATCTTGTTTGTCTGACATTTGACCCCATAGCCCAATGGTAAAAGACAACCCTTTTCATCTAAGTAAGTGATCCCACCACCCAAATTCAAATAAAAACCCAAGCACAATCATAACTAGCCTAAAATCAATTAAATAAAACAAAGTTAAATAAAAAAGAGAGAGCCCTCTCTGAGATTAGGAAGGCTAGATCCTGATCTCCAAAGTTGGTTTGTGGTTACCTCTATCATTTCTTTTTCTGACAACTTAGAAGAAATTTTGGAGTGATAACATCATTGGCGACCATATTGGGGATTTCGATCCTTAGTCTAATAAAACTTTAAGGAAACCTTAAATTTAGTCTTGAGCCCCTTAAGGTCATGATTATAAGTTGTTTTTGAAAAAATTTCATAAAAAATAGTTTAAAAGGTAGAATTCTGGCTCCTAAGAAGACTCACTATACCAGGGCAAATCCAGATCCAAACCTTGCTACTATAGTTGATGGCCCAGACAGAATTTTAAGAAAACCAAAAAACGTAGAAACTCAGGCAAGTAGTAGCCAATTAGTCAAAGCAAATTCACTCCTTGAGGAGTTGTCAACTTTAGAGGAAATTCCTTTTGATTTGTCATTTGACCTCTCATTATTTAGAACTAAATCTGAGAATGCAATCCACGAAACAATGTTAGACCCTGAGTTTATTCAACTCATTGAATAAAAAAGGGTGATTATCCATCCAGATTTAGATAAATTTGTCTTGGAGACATTTGACAAATTAGAAGCTTTGACCTCTACATTGATAAGCCATGTAGATGATGCTTACCTTCAACAATATGTTGAACTAGCTGCCCTTAGTGCTACTGCCTCCGAAATTTCTGCACAATCTTCACTCACTGTAAATACACCTTCATTTACCACAACCTCACCTATAGTAACCACCATAGTCCATTCCCCTAAACCAATTATTCGTCAACCATCCTCACCATCATCTAGTTCATCTCCATCCATTTCAAGCCCTTCCTCAACTACCAGCGCTTTACCCCCTAGTCAAGCCAAAATCCAAGCCCTGGAAAACCGATATGCACCTCTGGTTTTACCTGCACAACTCCCTGCCATGCCCCAAGATTATCAAAGAAAAATCTTTTTGTTTGATGTTATTGGTTAGTACACTGCCCAACAACATGTGAACAAAATGACTAACTATTTTGAGTTGCATGAGAGAGATGAATCAGATGTCCAAATGAGGTTGTTTGCCCAAACACTAACTGGGGATGTTAAGAAATGGTTCAAAGCTTTATCTACTGCTCGTATTGCAGACTTAGCTTCTTTTCATAGATTATTCCATTGATAGATTGGAAAGAAAGAAAAAACCTTTGCAAATACTTTCTGAATATGATAACATTATAAGAGCTCCTAATGAGTCAGTTCAAGATTATTGTATTAGGTTTAATAGCATCTACAATGCAATCCTTGCTAATCTAAAGCCTCCACCTAACCTAGCTTTAATCAAATTCGCTGATAGTTTTGACACTAACATGTCATACCAGTTAAGGGAAAGAAACCCTGAAACATTGGAACAAATGCAAAGTAATGTTGTTAGTGTAGAGGCCAACCTATTAGCCAAGAAAGCCAGAATAAGGAATGAAAAGAGAGTTGTAATTAAAGAGGAAACTTCCACTTCTGATGGAAAAATAGATAATTTAGAAAAGAGTGTAGAGAGAATAATGGATATATTAGAAAACATGGAAAGGAAAACTCAATGGGAGAATCAACAAACAACCCCAATAAGAAACCCCAACTTTAGGAAGAATCCTAACGCTGGAAAGAATGCTATACCAGATGAGCAAATTAGGCCTCCCTTCCAGGAGATCTATGCTGATGGTTCACAAAGCCATGAAGAAGAGGATGGAACCCAGATAAACTTGTTAGGAATCAACAATGAAGATGATGTTTTTCTTACTCAAGAAGAACAAGACTTGTACACGCTGCAACAATTGCAATTAGAATCTGGTGAGTCCTTTGACTTTAAACAGGGTTATGAGTCAGCTATATATGAGGTTCACAAATAGTATAGCTTAAGAAGTAAAAAGAACAATGAAGCTCCCACTAAAAGATCAATCCAGACCCAAACTAAAAAGATAACATAAGCTCTTGTCACTAAGATTTTACAAATCCTCCATAGGGGAACACCAAAGACTTCTACCCCCAAAATTGTAGATATAACCTCCACTGAAACTCAAACTGAAACAATTATTGAAATCAATCCAAACAAGAGAAATTAAAGCAAAACAGCTGAAACACAGACTGAATTGCCTAGTACTGAGAAACAAGATAAAAACACACTGACTACATTTGTTAAGGAAGATCTCATCCAAACAAATAAAGCTCAGCTCCCTTTCAACATCAAAATTGAAATAGAAAAATTAAAGATATCAGTTCCTTTGACTGAGTTAGTAAAGAATGAATCCTATAGATCACAGATAACTGAAACTTTAAATATAGGAGAGGGAGAAGATGATGTCAATTTGAATGATGATCAAACTGAATTATTGTTTGGCCCTGAGGCCAATGGTACTCATCAGCAAAGGGGCGTCCCTCATTTCTACACTAGCCTGAAGATTCATGACAAAATATTACATAATTCTATGTTAGACTCAGGGGCATCCCATAACTTGATGCCAAAAGCAATCATGGAGAGACTAAACCTAGACATTACCAGACCATATAAGGACTTGTTTTCCTTTGACTCTAGCCAAGTTAAATTTCTTGGTTTGATCAAGGATTTATGTGTAACTCTAGTACAATGCCCAACAAAGAGTATTTTGATGGACATAGTAGTTGCAGATATCCCACCCAAATATGGAATGCTGCTATCTCGCTCATGGGGAGCAAAATTGCAAGGATCCTTGCAGTTAGATATTTCTTATGCCACCATATCTATTTTTGGCCAACAAAGGAAACTATATAGAGAGACCTTGATGAAATACATGGTGAGTAGTGTAGAAAAACCACAAAACTTTCCCATATACTCCATGCATTCTGATATGGACTCTTTCATCTTGTACAATTCAGACCATGAAAAAAATGAAATCACAGCTAAAGAACTGAAATACAAAACAACTGACAGTGAAAACATTTTTCATGAGTCCCTATGGCTTCTAGATTTTGATGGATCTGTGAATAGTTTAGGGGTTGGTGCAGGAGTGTGGATCCATAATATGGAGAATAATCATTCTGAGGGACATGCATTCAGGTTGAACTTCAAGTGTACGAATAACATGACTGAATATGAAGCCCTAATCTTAGGGTTACAAATGGTTAGAAAACTTCTAGCCAAGAGAGTTTCTATACTTGGAGACTCGAAATTGATTATTAAACAAATTAATGGTGAATACTCTGTAAATAATCCTAGACTTAGTTAATATAGGGAGACTATCCTAGATTTGATTAAAGACCTCCTGGAAACAAACTTTGTTGCTATTCCTATAAAACAGAATATGCAAGCCCACAGTCTGGCTACTTTTGCTAGTACCTGTAAATTGCCCTTTCAGACCAACCATCAGTACACTGCAGAAGTGAGACATAGACCTGTTATTTCAGACAATTTGAAGTATTGGTAGATTTTCTCCCAGGATTCTCAGATTTATGACTTCATGAATGCTAAAGGTGAGTTTCAGAATTGTAAAATAGATACAGACTATACAATAGACAATGACATAGATAATGACATAGATGTAAATATTTTAGAAATAGGTAAACCTACTAATTTGACTAGATTATAAGTAGATAACTTAGAAAAAGTAGAAATAGAGGAAATAATGAATGATGATCCTGAAATTCTTAATCTTAAAAATAATTTTTTGCCTAAGGGATTAGTCCACTTAGAAGATTTGTTTGATTCCAACGATGTAGCTAGGAAGCCGAAAATGGATCCTTTGAGAGCAGATATAGAAGAATGTAACATAGGAACTAAGGAAAAACAAAAACTCATTAAAATATCAAAAGCCTTACCTCCACAGGAAAAGGTAAAATACATAAATATGTTTAAAGAGTTCCAATATGTTTTTGCCTGGAGTTATGAAGACTTGAAGTCTTATGACACCATCATAATTCAACACAAAATACCTCTCAAAGAGGATCATAAGCCTTTTAAATAGAAACTTAGGAGAATTAATCCAGTTCTTATACCATTTATTGAGAAAGAAGTTAAATGAATGTATGATGTCAAAATTATAACTCCCATTAGATACTTAGATTGGATTTCAAACTTAGTCGCTACTAGGAAAAAGACTGGAGAAATTAGACTTTGTGTTTATTTCAGAAATTTAAACAAGGTCTCATTAAAAAATAACTATCCTCTACCAAAAATGGACCATATCCTTCAAAGGGTAGTAGGCTCATCCAGAATATCCTTACTTGATGGATTCTCTAGATATAACCAGATCTTAGCTCACCCAGAAGACCAAGCCAAAACTGCATTTACTACTCCTTGGGGTACCTTCATGTATTTGAAGATTCATTTTGGATTAATGAATGCAGGAGCAACATTTCAAAGAGCTATGGATATAGATTTTGCCAAGGAGATCCATGATTTCTTAGTGGTATACCAAGATGACATCACAGCCTTTTCTAAATTTGACAATGAACACCTAGATCACCTAAGAAGAGTCTTCACTAAATGCAGGAAATTTGAGATTTATTTAAATCCCGAAAAGACACTCTTTGGTCTAGAAGAGGGTAAGTTGTTGGGACATATCATATCTAAAGATGGAATTAGAATAGATCCTGCTAGAATAGAGGCCATTTTGACTATCACCCATCCTAGAAACATCAGAGAATTACATTCATTTTTAGGCAAAATTATTTTTCTTAGGAGATTCATTTCAAATTTAGCAGAATTAATTACAGAACTAAATAACATGTTAAGAAAGGACTCAGCGCTTAAATGGATAGTGGAGGCCAAACAATCCTTTGAAGCCATCAAGGAAGCCCTAACCAAGACTCCAGTCCTTATAAGTCTTGATTTTCAGAAATATTTTATTATTTTTTCTTTTGCTTTAGAACACACCATTGCAGCAGCCTTGTTGCAAAAGAATGACCAAGGATATGAACAACCAATTGCATTTTTCTGTAAATCCTTAATATATGGCACACTTAAGTACAACATAATGGAAAAACAAGCATTAGCTTTAGTAAAGGCTATCAAAGATTTCAGAGTCTATATTTTGTATTATCACATTATTGCTTATGTTCCAAATTCAGTAGTTAAGGACATTTTGACACAAAATGGGCCTGAAGGAAAGAGAGGCAAATGGATTGCCATTATTTTGTTATATGACATAGAAATAAAGCCTACTAAACTTATCAAAGGCCAAGGTTTAGCCAAACTCATGGCTGAATCGAACTATCATGCCCTAGATATTAATTTCATTGGTGCTCTTGATGATCAGGAAGAGATGGCGACTCCATAGATCAGTGAACATTTTACAGATTCACCATGGTATGCAGATATCATATTTGTATTACTAAACTTACAAGCTCCTCCTGGTTTAACAAGAACAAAAGCTAGATTTTTTAAAATGAAGTCATTAAAGTGTTGTATCATAGATAATGCTTTGTTTTGGAAAGACATTAGTGGTATCTTTTGAATTGTTTACTGAAAGATGAAACTGATAAAATTATGCAATAATTTCATGCAAGGGATTGTGTTGGACACTTGTATTGGAAGACTACTGCTGACAAAATCCTGAGGGCTGGTTTCTACTGGCCCACTCTATTTGCAGATATTAAGAAACATGTGACCTCCTGTCATAAGTGCCAGATATTTGAGGGAAAGAGAAAACTTTTGCCCTTGCATCTTAAACCAATCTCCACATAAATACCCTTTCAACAATGGGCGTTAGAATTCATTGGAGGAATGCACCCAGCCTCCTTAGCTCAGCATAATTGGATTTTGACAACCACTGATTATTTTACCAAATGGATAGAAGCCATCCCTTCTAGACAAGCCACTGACACTGTTATTATCTCCTTCCTAGAAAATAATATCTTGTCAAGATTTGGATGCCCTCGAAAGCTCATTACTGATAATGCAACTGCCTTTAAATCCAAGAAAATGGCAAATTTCTGTAACAAATACCACATTACCCTTGGCTACTCCACTGCCTATTACCCTCAAGATAATGGAATTGCAGAATTTTCTAACAAAATCCTGCTCAATATCATTAAGGAATTACTGGAAGACAACAAAAAGACATGGAACAAAAATTTAGTCAATGCCTTATGGGAAAATAGAATAACTACTAAGAAGTCAATTGGTACATCTCCCTATCAGTTAGTATATGGGATGGATGTTGTTTTTCCATCCTCTTTGAGAGTGCCAGTGATGAAGATCATCTAGGAGTTGCAAGTAGAACCAAATTATATCCAGAGAAGAATAAATCAGACCATACACTTACAACAAACCAGAGAAGAAGTATATGTAAAATCATAGGTAATCCAGGACAAAATAAAAAAGGTATTTTATAAAAAGACCAAAGTTGATGATTTTTACATAGGTGATAAAGTTCTTAAGTGGGATTCGAGAAGAGAAGACAAGGGCAAACATGGAAATTTTGATTCTTATGGCAAGGCCCTTATGTCATTTATGGTTACAAAGGTAATAATGCTTTTTTCTTGAGAGAGATAGATGGATCAGATCTACCAGGAGGACTTGTCAATGGTAGAATGCTGAAGCATTACTTTTCCACTGATTAACAATAGTTACTTTTACTTTGATCATTGTACATAACATTGCAGAGTTTAGATTGGATTGGATGGTGATCTATTGAAGTTGAAGCCTGGAGAGAAGGCCCTGAGCTTTGAAGGTTTCACCATCATAAGTATGAATAAGGTAGAAATCACAGAAGAATAGTTTATAGGGTAACTGCAATCACAATTCAAAGGCTACTGATCTTAAAGTTCTTGACATTTCACCAGGAAATGCCATCCCCATGTGGAGCCACTATTAGGGTCTTATAATAATAGGATTCATAATTTTGAATTGGCTATGGTTAAGTCTTGTAATATTGCACATACTTTTGCTTTATGCAAAATGTTTTCCATATTAAAAAATAAAAAAAATTTAAAGAGGGTATGTCCTAAAAGAAATATCAAAGGACAAAAAGAATAAGAAAAGATAAAAAAAGTAAAAAAATATGAACCCCAAACAAAAATGGATCATGAAAGTATGCAAGTCTAAGTGCCACTACATTTTACTTTACTGTACAAAATAATGGTTGTGTGCAGCTTGTCATAAATGCCACAACCCATGATAGTCAAACTGTTTAATCTTGACTACTTCATGTTTTAAATTTCATGTTTATAGATAGAGAATAAGGATCTAGCCAAACTATTTAATCTTGGCAGATCAGTAGTTAGGTAGAGAAATAAAATGTGCTCATAAGCTTAATCTGAGCCATTGGAAATTATAAGGTTAGAATTAGATAGTTTAATTTTCAAAAGAAAAAGGAAAGAAAGGGTCTGCTAGCTTAAATGCACCCAATAAAGTGAAGAAAAAATGTTAGGGTAAGTAAAGGGTAGGTAGAAGAAAGGTTGCAGAAATACAAGGCTATCAAAGAAAAAGCACATGTACCATGCTTAATCCTATGTTTCAGTGTGCAAGAGCAGTTATGAAAGTGAAAAGATGTTCACAAGCTGATTTAATTAACTTCCCCCCATTTCATTTCACCCCCCACTACATACTTACTAATTTCCCCATTATCCCATCATTTCTTAAGAAAATACCATTTTCCCTTCATTTTGACCCTTACCCCTTGGTTTCACACATTTCCCTCGTAAATTACCCTCCAAAAGTCATTTCCAACCCAAAACCCCTTTTTCCTAGTGTGAAACCCATTCCCCTTTGAAAAAATCATTTTCCCCTTATTAATTTCCCTATTTTTCCTAAAAAAACCCATAAAAACCCCTTATCTTAACTTTTATTCCCCCCTCCGCTTTATTTGATTAAATTCTGCCATTCATGTTTTTCCCAACAAAACCCTTTTAACCCATAAAACCCATTATCCTAAGTTTTGTCTCTCCCCCCCTTTATTTTAATTAACTCCGCAAAGTCACATTTTCCCAATATAAAGCCTTTTAACCCACCCCCTTGGTGTGGTTAACAAACCCCCGCCATATTAAACCCTGGTCCCACTTTATTAAACCCATTTATATTTAACCCCCATTTAATCATTAATTAATTACAGTTAAGTGTAATTAATCCCCCCGGGCCCTGCAAATCTTCGCCCGATTACCCTCCGTGCAGTTTCATCGCGCGATAGCTGTTAGATCTTTCACCCCTAGATCTGACGGTGCACATCCATATCGTGTGCTGCCAATGTCTGACCTTTACCAGCCCGAGAGCATGCGAGATTCGTGGTTTTGCTTGGGCCCCTTTTGGTTAAGTGGCAGCTCCACGCTAACTGGCGTGCTCTCATGAAAATACTGCCCGATGGCCAAAAGCGATGCGATGAACCTTAATACCGCCTCCCCGCGTAGGCCGAAACCATCCACTGTTCACGTTATGAAATTCCATGCCAATTCTGGCCATTACCCGTTAAAATGCCGGAGACCCTCATTTTCACTCTTTTTACTCGTTTTTCATTGAAGGTTGCCTAACCCTTCCTGCACCACCCTGAGCCTCTACAACCGAATTTCACCATGGATTACCTCCCAAACACGCTTCGGACTCTGTCCACAGTTCTTTCCAATTCAGATACAACATTCGGTCACCTCCTCTCATACCTGGATTTTATTAATGAATTTTTTTATTTTGCAGGTGATTAGCAGAACAGGAGCTTGGATAAACAATTTTGATACTAGTTCCAAAACTTGTTTACTCCAAGATTCGTAAGGAAAAATGTATTCAAAGGGCTTAATTCAGAAGAAAAACACAATTATCATAAAGCATGAAGAAATCATTTACACAGAGGCAGTAATGGTTAAAACAGAGATAAAAATCATTTTCACCAGCACAACAAAACATTCTTACAAACCACTCTCCAAGAAAAATTTTGTATTTTACATGTGTCTTCTAGTAAAAATCATTTTTACTCAAAACACAGAAACATGAAAGAGTGAGTAAGATTTACAGTGAAAGGTAAAAGTAAAAGTAGGTGACAGAGCATTCGTGTAAAAGACTAAACAGAGGAGACAGATAAAGAAATACAGTTGAAAAATAAACAGATGAAAGTGTATCAGATGAAAGGTCATAAGTAAATTATGAGATCCGACGTGAAGACCAAACAACCAAGCAACTTAAAGGGCAAAATATCAGAGACTAAAAGACAACAAAACCTAAATAATAGGGACAGAAAACAACAGTTCAATAGCTGTCTCTATCTTCTTGCATGAAGATATTTCTTTTTCCTAGATTATTTCTCAATGCATTTTGAGATACTTGTAAGTTCTTTTCGTATAAATACTTCATAATTCAAAGTATTGACGTGTGGATTGCTATACATTTGTAGAGTTATTTTGATCTTAAACCTAAAGGTGATTGTACCAATTTTCAAGTCAACAGACTAGAGCAATTAATAAAAGTATTACACTGGAGGATTCATGAGATGAGCTGTTGCAGTGAAGTATCTTCTTTGTCTGATTTTGTTACCTTCTTATGTGTTTCATAAACTTAAATGTTATCTAAGTTTGAATGAATTAACTGGAAATTTAACTCAGAATTTGTTTAAGTACACTCTGTTTTGTATAGTTAGTCATTTATATGTTTTCCTCTAATATCCGGATTTGAGAACCCTTAATTTCTCTCCCACCCCGGTTGATCTCTTTCACTTCTCTTCATGATCCAGCCTAGGGAACCCTTAATTGTTCCCTAGATCCGATTAGAAACCATTTCACCATCAATCCTTTGAGATCTATAGTAACTCCTCTATCTTGCCCTGTAGACACTGTTTTTAGAACTTAATTCAATCTTGTTTGTCTGACAATTTGACCCCATATCCCAATGGTAAAAGACAACCTTTTTCATCTAAGTAAGTGATCCCACCACCCAAATTCAAATAAAAAACCCAAGAACAATAATAACTAGCCTAAAATCAATTAACTAAAACAAAGTTAAATAAAAAAGAGAGAGCCATCTCTAAGATTAGGAAGGCTAGATCCTGATCTCCA
The DNA here is from genome assembly GCA_000404065.3 of Pinus taeda. Taxonomy (NCBI): domain Eukaryota; kingdom Viridiplantae; phylum Streptophyta; class Pinopsida; order Pinales; family Pinaceae; genus Pinus; species Pinus taeda. Next base: position 62,440 of record APFE030851454.1, on the reverse strand, counting down.
AAGTTGGTTTGTGGTTATCTCTATCATTTCTTTTTCTGACGACTTAGAAGAAATTTTGGAGTGATAAAAAACCCATACATAGCATTCCTCCTGTGAGGTGTATCCAATGATCTACCACCTATGACTATGTCCCTTCTATCCAACCTATATCTTGACCGAGACCTACTACCATAGGCTCCATTAGTCTTCTCTTCCTTCTCTTGACTAATCTCAACTTTCCCTATCTTTGCAAGTCTTACAAACTCTGAAGGATCAATTTATTGACATCTACTTGCTTTTCTTGAGCCCTTGAAAGTCTTTCATGAGCCTCAAACAACCTGTCACTATCCTCTTTGCAACTTCTAATCTCTATCCTCAAACTCCTCAATGTATCGGCTATATCACGAGAATACTCATCTCCTTTCTTTCCAATTGATCTGTAGGGAGGGTCTCATGAACTGTAGTCCACCATTTTGATCGCCATATTTGGTTCTCTTCTTATTGCAAGTATATCATGTCAGATAAACGAAATAGATACCATAATTAAAATCATACCTCAATAATGTTCAGGGGTGGCTTATCTCATCTACAAAATTAGTCCAAATTAGCACGATACATGTATAATCATAATCGCATCAATATGCCATCATTATGCATAAAAATATTAATTGCATACCATGACCTCAAGCATGACAAACATAACCACCACAATGCATGCATAACCACATGCATCTAGCCCATATGGTCCAAGTGTTTGAACCATGCTCCGGTACCACTCTGTAATGCCTCCTCCCATATCTATCCACTTTAACTAGCCTATCAAGGTAAACATGAGACGAGGGCTACTATGACATGAATCAACCTCCTAGATAACCTTAAGGAAATGGATTCGACAAAAAATACCTTACTAATTTCCTTGAGGTGCTATAGGACCCCCAAGAGCCAAATCACCCTTCCCGGTGCCCAAACCCTAAGTTAACTTGATTTTCCACTGATCTGGACTCCCAACAACTTGCATAAAATTACCTAAATTCGACTGTAACCCTCTTGTTGCATGAAAAAGCTTGGAAGGGAGCGACGGCAGTATTTTTCACCCAGTTCTGTGCTAGCGACCGCAAGATCTAAGCCACTTTTTCAGAGCTAGTCTCCATACCACCGCCCAAAACTTGAAAAAACTTTCTATAATGATTAATGACACAAGGACAAAGCCTCTAACACAAAACTTAATCAAGGAATTCACCTAACCTGGTCTAACCATGACAGTCATTCTGTCAAACACATGGTGAACATGAAATCTACAGGTCATGAATGCATCTCTGAACATAGACATCTGAAACTTCTCTGAGAAACATCAAGAAGGTCTAATTCCCTCTCACAATAGCTTCAATAACATATATTAGGTCATGCATTCATTAACCAATCATTTACAAGTAGAAACATGATAAGAGCCATGACTTGAACGTCTCATAATACCATGCTTATAACAAGCATATAACCAGATATATAACAATGATAGAACAACAATTAAAGCTACATACTAACACATATATTTACTTATAAACTATAAGGGGAAAGAACTCTTATCAATCATATGAAAAATGCAACCATGTCAGGGACTTCCACGTACCACTCGACCATAGATTGAGATGAACCAAATCTCTCTTTAAGCCAATCACTCTCGTGCCATATTCCAAGAATGAATGTGGGATCTCATGGGATAAACCAATGCATAAACAACCAATGGAATCCATAGGTTAAATCACCTCCCCCCTCACACTACCGTGATATCACCTAAATTGGTCCTGAGTTCACAAATCCAAACCAAGCTTGGATGCCTTAAAATTGCTTCGCCATCCCTTGAGGGATTTTCTTGTCTCCACCCATCTGTTGAGGGCTTCTCAGAGAAAACCATCTCCACTCCCCAACCCTTGGTATTTTCCTGAGACCACCTCACCCAGATCCAAAAACCTTTCAGAAATCCAAAGCTCAACCAATAATGAATCCCATCACACTATGGTTATCTAGAAATGCAAGGCAAGGATGAAACCATTGTCAAATTAGGCAAAACCCATGCCAATGACAACAAATTAACTGAATACACACATGCATATGCCATGCATGCCAAAAGTATCTAGGAAATCATACATGAAACTTGTTACCTACAAGTATTCCCACTGAAGCTGCTTGATCCAACCTTTCCTTACATGATCCTTGCTTTCCTTTTCTTTCCTTATCCTTCCTTTTCTTATCCTTGCTTTCCTTTGCTTACTTGTTTTCTTTCTCCTCTTGGTGCTCTTCTCCTCTCTGAAGCCAATTCCAAAACTAAACTGACAAAAGGATGACCAAAGTTATGAACTGATCCTCAGAAGCTTTTTTATAATTGAAGCCTCTAATTTCTTCATTTTCCTCTATTTTTCCTTCAATTTCCCTCTCTTGCAAACCTATGACCTTTCATCTCCCTTTTCTCCTATTTTCCTTTATTTTAATAAATAAATTTAAATAATGCCTTTTTTCCTTTTCAATGCTTTTGCAAATTCCTTTTCCATTTCCTTAGCCATAAATAAACAAGTGATGCCCACTAGGATATTTTTCCCAACATTAAGCTTGGAATACATTTCCATGACCTTGGTATTATTTTTCCTTTATTAACTTTATTACATGAACTTTTAACACGAGGTTGTTACAGGTATTACCATGGCACATGTGTACTTGGTATTGGTATTACCATGGTATTTTCATATGGTATTTTAGCTTGCATGGTATTTACACTTAGTTTTGGTATTACCCTAGTATCTTTCCATGGTATTTGTTCGAGGTTGATGTGTTTGGATTCCTAGATGTATATGGGAGTACCTTGTTGAGTTTAATTTGTTTGGTTCAAGGAGTGAATGAGTGTGTGAGAGAGGCTGTGCTATCGTGTTGTGTATAACATATTGTATATCTGTAGAAGAGTTAAGCAGTGTGTTTATTAGATTACATTTTCATATAAGATCAAAGAGAGGTTGTTGGATTGTTCGCGTTGATAAGATTTGAGAGCCCAATTTGAAAATATATGAAACATTATTCATATGGAGGTGGTTAAGGTATTTAGGCTTCATAGCAGACAATGTGGAAAGAAGGTGGGGGCCTTCTAGTCGATAAATCAGAATAAGAAGGAGATTTCTCTAGAGTCCAATAGTGTTGGGGGAGGCTCATTGGTTGTGGTGGCTTCCAGTGAATAGGTGTTTGTAGAGTCATGAGAGAAGTGCCTTTATAACTAATTTTGCTAGTAAACTTTCATATTCAAGTCTTCTAGCTGGTGGGAACTATCAAATCCATGTACAAATTTGTACAACATTTAATAAAATATTTGAGCAGCAATAGCAACGTGTGTTTTTTTGTCCTGGAGGGGATTTTCCACCATAACATTTGTGTTCTATTATGTGCATGTTTTTATGCTATTCATAGTGCTCTTACATGTTGATTTTATGAATCATTCATATGTTAACTAATGGGTTATTGATTCTTGTTTTTTTGGTAAAAATAATTAAATTTAATAAACCCTAGCACTATTGGTTCACCCCCCCTCTTAGTAGGAAACCCATTTCCAACATTTGGTATCAGAGTTAGGTTCTCTCAGTGAAGCTTGATCGCTTGAGAGCACGTCATGGGCCATGGCCAAGAATAAGAGGAAGCAATCTCAGAAAATGAAGAGCAACAAACAAGTGAGGAATATTTCAAATTCAGAAGAACCTCTCTTCTTGCAAATCAAGAATGATGTAGGTAAGCATAATGATCATCTTATACCAAATTTTTTATTTCCTTATAGATGTAGAGATAGTGATTCTCTTGATATCAATGGTTTAGAAGAAGGTAACATTCGATTCAGTATAATCTTTTGGAGAGAAGTGGAGGTAATATTTTTTTAGAAAAATCTTAATCTGAAGATGAAGAGCCATGTAAGATAGATATCCTAGAAAAATATATTAGAAGGCTTATAACACAAAACAAAAGCCAACAAAATTTATTGTAGATACTTGATGAGGAGTGCCTTTACAAAGAAGAAATCATGAAATTGAAAACTCAACTAGACAAAGCAAGGAAAATTAAAGAAGGAATGAGAAAGAAATATGAAGAAAAAGAAGATCAATATGGAAGATTGAAAGCATAAGTGGTTGCATTGAGAAGTGGTTTGAAAGAGAAAGACACTCAGTTGAAGATTAGCCAAAAGTCTCCAGATACTAGCATGTACAAGGGAGAATCAAGTTCAAAATAAAAATTCAAGCAAAATATGGTACCGACAGTGAGAATAAAAAAGTAGAAGACAACAACAAAACCAACAATCAAAGGAGGAAAAGGTTGTAACAGACATACCATCTACATCCTCAATCAGTTAAGTGATTTAGCTGTCAAAAGCTTGGGCATGTTGTTGCAAATTGTAGAAGCACACAACAAAAAATGAAATCAAACAGAAGAACACATCATGCAACATCATCTTTGTTCAGGTACACAAATTCATTTTATAGCTACTGCTTTTGATGTAATGATTTCAGGCATAAATATGTTGATTTTAGGGTTTGTGGCACAAAAATTATAAAGCATAGCAATATAGGATTTGAGCCCTTTCCACTATTTATTGGACATATTAGATGTTATTTTTATGATAATTTGGGCCATATGGCCAAAGACTGTAAGTTTCCTATGGCCATCATGGAGTCTAGCAAAAAAAGGACTCTTGTGCAAATTTCTCGAGCGCACATCAAAGCAATCTGCATGTGAAATTCATGAAAATATGGAAAAGGAAAGAGTTTCCTGAAGAGTGAGATCAGACAACTAAAGTATGGAAAAGAAAGGAGAAAAAAGATAATTGAGGCCAATTCAACCTCAGGGGGAGCATGATGCAAAATGTGCATAATTTTAGGGGAATCTCCTCCAAGTAAAAGAGAATTTTTGTCAGCAATTGATGCAAGTATTATTTATCTTAGTGTGTTTGTTTCTTAAATAACATTGGACTAGAATGTATGAGTAGGGTTCAATCATATAATTCCACTTTAATTCCTGCAAAAACTACTAAACCTCATGGTTGAAATCCTTGCACATAAAAAATAAGAAAATGCCTACAACAAAAAAGAAATATATGATTATATTTTATTTAAAAATAAAAATAAATAAAAGTAAAAAATAAAAATAAAAATAAATGAGCATAGTTTGGAAATGCATAATAATGGAGCCATCGATTTGCAAATATGAGCCTAATTAGAGTAGAAAAAATAAATTTTCTTTGTGCACATGTTCTGCGTTGGGATCATAGTTTTGTCCCTGTACAATAAGAAAATACCTTACCAATCAAAATTGATGATTTAAAAAGAAATAGTGTGCATAAATTAAAATACAATCCATCATTATGTGCGCATAAAATGAGGAAGCAAGCTAGTGGCCTAGATTGGTTGATTGGATCTAGTCAAGAATATGGTCATGTTGTGCAATTAAAAAGGTTATGTCATCCCTTGAATGGTGTGAATATGGTCATGTTGTGCAATTAAAAGAGGTTATGTCATCCCTTGAATGGTAGCTTCGCTAGTTCGAATGACAAAAAAATAAATGATTTATTTTGGTTGTGATTAATTAATTGACTTAATCAAGTTTTGATCTGGTCACAAATATGTGAATTTACTATTTTTTTATAGAACTGATAGTAGTGTTGATCTAGTCATGGTATCCTGGGGAAATGGTGGAATGTAATTAATACCTCGCATGGTCCAAGTTGGTTATTGAGAAATATGTGAATTTACTATTTTTTTATTGAACTGATAGTAGTGTTGATCTAGTCATGGTATCCTGGGAAATGGTGGAATGTAATTAATACCTCGCATGGTCCAAGTTGGTTATTGAGAAATGTGTTGATGTAAAATGATGGAATTAATACATGAAGGATTATTGGAACACATTTATTGTTGAGAGTTGTGGGAGTTTGTATGGCATGAATTCAAAATTGTGAGAAACAAAGGTGAAGTGTGTAGTATACTGCTTGTTGTGTTCTCCAGAAGCGTTGCGTCATAAGAATCTACTCACCATCCAGCGTTCTCAGCATGAAGCAAGATTTGGATAATAATTGGATTTTTTTTTGGAGATTGAATTTCTAGTTTATTTATTGGAAATCAATGTTTTCTTTTCTCACTGACCTTTTTATTGCTGGAGAGATACTATGTGTATCATCTCTTTAAAAATTCAGTCATCGAATTTCAATTTGGTCAATTAAATTGTGCATTTCAATTTCGTTGGGGCACAAATTGTCAAAGGAATGCGTGCAAGCTGATATTGGTTTTCCCAGAGAGAGAGAGAGAACCTCAAACGGAGAATCGTGAGAGACACAATGGAAAACGAGTTCAGAGAAGGGAGAAACATGAACGAGAAAAGTTGGCAGATTCTCTTCCTCCTGAGATGACTTCCTTCCTACAAGACACCACAACCCACGACAACACTTGTATGAATTCTGCAACCAGACGGCCGAGGTTGAAATTCACACCGCTTTCTGTTTGCAATGATACAGATGGGTACGCCAGCCTTAGTTCAAAATAGGCTATGTGGACTTGCTGATGGTGTTGCTACTCTGGTTGAAGACTTGATGCCATATGTTCTCAGGTTTGATAAGTACTTGTCTTGTTTTGATTCTGCCGTTGTTAATGAATGTCCACTTTAGTCCCTACTTGAGATTTGTGGGGCGTATTCCTGGTTTTTGACCACTACCCTGAGGTGGTGGTACTGTTTTTCACTGGACCTTTCTCCACCACTAGCTATCCTGAGGTGGTGGTACTGTTTGTCACTGGCCCATTCTCCATCACTATCTATCTCATTGTCAGGTCTGTGGTTCTTCTTCCTGGTTTGTTTCTTTGGGTCTACCTACACTGTGTTTTTATCTTTGGTTCTTGTGGCACCTTTGTGGGCTCTCGTACTATATCCACTTCACAGATTTATATAGCATGCCATTTCTTCTTCTCAATGATCTCCACTCTTTTCACCATTCAGAAGTTCTTCACATTTTGATTCTTCTGTCTCGCAATATACCTCCTTATTTGTATATTTTGAATCCATATCCTCCATTCCTTTCGATGCTCATATGCCTCTCAGGACTGAAATTCTTAATCTCTTTTGTCCACAGTTTTCCCAGGGGGGGAAGGATCTTGCCTTCATACTAACAATTTTCTTCCACTCTGGAATCGGTGGGTCAATTTTTTCATCATCTCCCGGCCTTGCAAAGCATTTGGATTACGGGTTTGCAATAGGTGGTGGAGATGTCTGGGCTGCTGTTGTTGTTTCTATCGTGAAGGCGTATAACACTCTCTCTTCCATTGTGGCTTTGGTTGGATGTTCTTCCTCTCACTGTTTTCTACTCTGGATCCTCATCCGGGATGGTTTGATTTTTCCGGTACGGGGCCTAGTTTATTTGCTTAAGGTTTTTTTAATTTTCGTGTGGGGGCAGTATGGTAATTCTCGCATTGAGGTGACTCGGGTCTGTATCACACATACTTCACTGTCATTCGCCTCCTGACATATTGGATTGGGATCCCCGCTCTCTTGGCCATGATCGGAAATTCTTCTATTTTATTCCTTCACACTCGGTACTTCCTCATTTGGATTGATTTTCGACAGTGATTCACCTCTTTAGGTGTTATGTGGGTGATATGTTCCGTGGGTTCAGTACATCTTGACTCGAGGTCTGTGGATCCTTTGAAGTGATCTATTAATTTTGCCCTACCACTTTGATGGATATTAAGTCTGCATTTACATTCCTTCTCTCATCTTCCCGGTTGCATTGGTCCTTATTCTCGCTTATGAGGTAATGGACTTGATAGAATCTAACACCTCAGCACAAAAGGCCTCCATCCATGCCACGCTGGATGTTGAGTCAAATTATGGGCTTTTCCCTAGGTTGGTGTGGCGGCAGGGCCCAAATGTCCAAGACGCTTGGCACTCTACTCAATTGTCTATGCACTTTCCAGATGGCATTCATGCAGACCATGGTTTGCATGGATGTCCCCATGTGGTTAATGGACAGCGATCCTGAAATCAACATCGATCTATCAAAATTACATCCCAGGCACCTGCTCTAGTATTTTATCATGATGTGTCGATTGATCGCATTATCAGCGTTCCAAAGCGGGTTCTTGTTGGAAAGTGGCATTTCGCTGATTTGAGCGACGCTGATATGCGGCATTGGGTTGACACAAAATGGAAATCTCTGTTAGGTTATATGCCTGCAGTGGTGTGATTGTTAAGTGGTTGGTACAACTTTCACTTCCTCAGCTAGGAGGACTTTATGAAAATCAAAGAAATTTGTTGGATCAATGGGCAGAGCATTCTGACGTTACATTCTTGATATATCGGGTTTAATCCGTTGAAGGAAACACCTCAAAACAAATTGATCTGGGTTAAGTTCACTGGATTTCCCATTGAATTCTAGACTCGACAAGTTTTTATGGATATTGGCAACGTTATTGGAAATTTCGTGTATGTCGATCTCTGGTGCTTGGGTGCACATGATAAGTGAGTTGCATGGATTTTAATTGAAAAGGAGTACAAAGGGGGGTTTCCAGATCATATTGAATTAAGCTAGGGAGACACCCATCTAGTTCAGTGGTTGGACTTCTCAGGGGTTCCATTTCGGTGTCTAAATTGCCATTATACAAGACATATTTTGGTGCAATGTCCACGACGGCTGGGTGGCAAACTTATTGCACACCAATGACATTGTCACGACAAGCTGGAAACAAATGAGGTTCAACATTCTGATTCTCCACATAGTTGGAATGAAATTCTTTCCCACAGGTGTGGTTCTTTGCGCACATCAGGTATTCCGAATCTCCTTTATATTTTACATCATTCTTCTCATCAGTTAGCGAAACCAAATGACTTTGCTCCTATCAATATTCCTTCATCCCCCTGGTCTACTGATGGGTCTGGCGTTCCCTCAACTGATGCCACCTCACCTCCCCCTATGGATAGGATCATTCCTCCTCCCCGTGACTATCTTCCACCTCCGCATCTTGCATCTTGACCTTCGACATCATGTGACCTGCCCTCTTCCTCGCACATTATGTATGCCCCCGCGTCATCACCTTCACGTGTCTCACCCCGTTCCCCAGCATCTAGAACCCGTCCTACATTGCCTAATTCTCCACTTATTTCACCCACCAACTCTGCGGATAGTGATCTTGACTTTCTTCTCCAAAAGAAGACTTTGGATCTTCGAACCCTCGCTATCCACAAGCCACCTAGCACTTCACCTCTCCATATCAATCCCTCCTCTGTTGGGAATATCACTGTTCGCCGCAAACACAATCGGGATAGCAGACATTTTCAAGGTCGCCCTCGGCTTGTCCCTTTTAGTCCAGTTGATGCTCATACCCTCATTGATGTTCTTATCGCTGGTTCTACCCCTCCTCGGGCCCTTGGAGCACGGATGCTTGCCCATGGTTTATCATGACTTTCATCCTCTCTCTGAATATTTGGGGTCTGGGGGCCACTCCTAAATATCTGGCCCTCAAGGAGCTATTCTCTTCTCTTCATCCATATATTATTATATTACAAGGAACTATGCATGTGGTTCCATAGGTGATTGAGTGCTTTAGGAAGATGCTTCTTGATTGGAACATGGCAGCCACTGACGTTGTTGGCCTCTCTGGGGGGCTGGTGGCTATTTGGGATCCTTGGTGGGTTAAAGTGAAGGCATTTTCATGATTTGCTGGCATTTTCCTTTCTGGTCACATCTGTGGCCTAAAGGGTAGAATTCACATACTAAATGTATATGCTCCATACATATATCTTTCTATCTTCTGGGATAACCTGATTGCGTCAGAGATATTGGATCTTTTTTCTCTTGTCATTGCAAGCTATCTTAACTGTACAATTGGATTGAACGATGTATGGGGGAGATCCAGAAAGGTGGACGATTTGGTTGATCAAATCAAAGATATCATTATTGATCCCAATCCTGTTGATATATGCCCTTCCATGATTATTCCAACTTGGGATAGTGGTAGGATGGAGGTTGGATATGTTGCTAAGCGGCTGGACCACTTTCTCCTGCATGGACAACTAGTTGAGTGGTTTGGGATGGTACATTATGAGGTGGTGTGTAATCATATCTCCGATCATCAACCCATTTCCCTTCACTGGAGGAGAGGGGATTTTAGAGGTGAGATTCCTTTTAAGTTTAATCGGGTATGGCTTGAGGACATGGATTTTAATAGCCTTGTGCAGGAAGTCTGGAATCGTGATGGGATTCAAAACTCATCCCCCATGATGCATATTCAGGAAAAGTTGAGGGCCCTTTGGATGGAAGTCAAGGCATGGGAGAAAAGAAAACGTAGGAAAATGAACAAAGATCTAGCTGACATTTTACAAGAACTACATGAAATTCGCCCCCACTTACTTGAGCATAACTTTCCAGTTGATATAAAAATCTACATACATGCCCTGGAACTCAAAAAGAAACATCTTCTACTTATCAAAGAGACTATTTGGCATTTAAAGAGCAGAGCTATTTGGATATGGGAAGGGGACATGAATACTAATTTTTTTCACAGATTTGCAAATAACAGGAGGAAGCTTAACTCCATATGGGAGATTATTGATGCGGTCGGCTCAAAGGCTCAGACGTAGAGGGACATTTGCAGAGCTGCTATTCTCCACTTTTAGAAAGCTTATTGTCAAAGGGAATTGGATTGTCTGGAGGATAAAATCTGGGGGGTGGAATTATTTCCAACCATGTTCGATGAGATTGCAAAATCGGATCTCTATAAAGCTGTTTCGGATGAGGAAATTCTGGGAGTGCTTAAGTCCTTCAAGGGGGATAAAAGTCCAGGTCCTAATAGGTAGACAGTGGAAATTTTTACACATTTTTTTGATCTCATAAAATAGGACCTTATTTACATGGTAGAGGAATCGTGGTCCAGGGGCTTTATTCACCCGCATATCAACTCTACATATATCACTCTTATTCCGAAAAGGACTTCCTCTTCCACCTTCTCGGAATATAGACCTATCTGTCTTTGTAATATTATCAACAATATTATCTCAAAAACCATTGCTAACAGGATGAGGCATACTCTGTCTAAGTATATATCTCCTCAACAGTTCGACTTCCTGCAAAATAGACAGATACACGATGCAGTGGCGCAAGCCCAGGAATGTATGCATTCGATCCATTCTAAAAAATTAAATGATACTATTATGAAGGTTGATTTAAAAAAGGCATTTGACTGTCTTGCTTAGGGTTACCTGAAGTTGGTACTCCACAAAATTGGAATACAAGCCAAGTTTGATGAGTGGATAATGGCCTGTGTTACAAATATCCATTATGTTGTCGTTATTAATGGTTACCCTACGAAATTCTTTAAGGCTGGGAGGGGTCTCAGATAAGGTTGTTCACTATCTCCTCTTCTATTCATTTTGGCTATAGATGGGTTGAGTCTTCATATACAAAAAGCTGTGGTAGAGGGTCAGCTTCAAGAACTGCACATGGGGCGGGAAATCTACATCTCGCATAGTTTTTTTGTTGACGATGTGCTCATCATGGGGATTCTCAACAGGTTTGCATGGTTTCCCCTTTTTAATATATTTTCTAAGTTTGGGAAAGCTTCTGGATTGCTCATGAATCTTCAGAAGTCCATCGTATTCCATGGCATATGTGATATGGAGGTTATTGCTTACATACAAAGACTATTTGGAGTGGCTTTCGATTTATTGTTGGGGGGTATGAAATATCTTGCATTTCATATCAAGCCTTGTAGTTATAAGGTCAACGACTGGATGTGGCTTGTGGATTGATTCTATAAAAAAAATCAGTTGGGAATTCAAATTCTTATCTATGGGGGGCCGCATCATTTTGAACCATGTGGTGATCACACAGTTGGGAGTGTATTGGGCACACTTATATCACTTGCCTCTCTCCATTATTAAAAGACTCAATGGGATCATGGAAAAATTTATCTAGTCTGGTATGATAAATAAGAACAAATACCATCTTGCCAAGCTAGACCACCTCGCACTTCCAAAGTGTATGGGGAGCTGGGGAATTCTAAATTTGAGGAGGTTCGGCCGGGCATTATTACTTAAATCATTGTGGAGAGGGATATTTGGGGATGGAACCTGGGGCATGATCATTGGACATAAGTATCTGAAGGATCTCGATTTTACTGTATGGATGCATAGAGGGTGTATCGGGATCACATCGGGCTCAACAATTTGGCTTAGCTGCACTAAAATTCGCAAATGTTTTCTACAAAAAATTGCGTGAAAATTGGGTTCTGGGCACCAGATTATCATTGGTTTGGATCAAATTCTCGGGATTGAAGTAGCCTATAATATATCTTATGGTTTTATAAACTTTTTAAACAACCATGACATATTTTTCTGGCAACAGGTCATATCGGCATGGCAAGGCATATGTCTTATTTGGAAAAGGGCATGGGAACTGGGTTTGGATGGGTAGATGACGAGGGAATGGGATCTGATTAGAATTGGCATGTATGTCGCTAGAGTATGTCAAGAAGTTGATAGCGAAAATATTGCCTTAGATAGGAAAATGAAGGAGAGGGGAGTTATGGTGGCTGATATGTATTTCACACTCTGCAGTCAAGAGATACAACACTCTAAGGTATGTTGGTTCTTTAATTTCTAGAAATCCAAAATCCCCATTAATATTATCCTTTTCCTTTGGATGGTTTGGAAGAATAAAAATCTAACGTGGGAGAACCTCCAGAAGGAGAATTGGTATGGGTCGGGGATATGTTTGCTTTGCAGGGAAGTGGAGGAGAGAAATTTCCATGTATTCTTAAAATGTCCTAAGATTGTACAACTCTAGCACAAACTTGCTAGTTACATTGGTTTCCCGTATAATCAATTTGATTGTATTACTGAGTGCTTGAGGTGGTGCAGAAATCAAAATATTACATGGCGTAAAATCACCCTTATTCTCTTCTGGGAGATCTGGAGATGGAGAAACAATATCATTTTTGAAAATTTCAGAGAAAATGGTATGCAAGTGTTGGAGCTTATTATCAAATGGTTCTCTATTAGTACACAACAGGGCATGGGGCCTAAGAAAATCAACCATAAACCTACTGGCCCGAGGATGATCTACCTGACTGGCTTCTTTAACGGAGCATCACAAAGGAATAGGTGCGGATGTGGTTTCTTGATTGCTTTATCTCAAGAACGGGAATTTTGGGTTCACTGGGGTGCTGGCAGCAGCACGAACACGAGGGCAGAATCCATGGCACTATGGGGACTCCCCTGGTTCACTAGATATCTTAAAATCCCTACAATTCACATTTATGCGGACTCTAAGATTATCATCGACTATGTCGTGGGAAGTGCAAACATTTATCGATCCACGCTCCATGGTTGACTATATCAAATTGAGCAACTTTGGGCCTCTTTTAAGGACTCAACGATTGAGCACATTGGAAGGGAATTTAATCAAAATGCGGATAGAATTTCTAAGAGGGGGTTACTGGATGAGCTGGATGGAATGCATATTGAGATCAAGATGGAGGAAAACATCATGGACATCGGGGTGCTTCCACTACCAGGATAACTACTACATTATCTGGAAATATACATATTCTAATGCTGGTGGATTATCTTCAGAAGTTATTTATGTTGACAAAGACTTTTTTTTGTGTTTTGTTTTTTTTGTATATATTTCTCCCACATTATTAGAAATCTGGACTGGTGATATTAGATCTTTTTGCTATGTATGCATTGTATTATAAGTACATACCACTGTGCATAAGAGACATATATTTTATAATGATGGCACTCTCCATGTTTTTTCAAGTCAGAATGGAGTCGATTCTAGTTTGTACTGTATCTAATGGAATATGTTGGTATCTGTATATACCATCCTTATACAACGTACAACATATGTATTGGAATATGAATATATTTCTTTTTTCATACTGGAAAAATTGTCAAAGGAATAATTGTTTGCATAAAAAAATCATCTAATTGTTATCAAAAGGAAGGAGGCTAAAGTTTCATGACAATCTTGGCAAAAATAACCTCATAATACATTTATTATGTTGTTTTTGGCTCAATTTTTTATATGTGATGCTATTGGCTTGGTGCCTTAGGTTTTGGTCATGATCTCACATTACTAGCTGCAATTATATATTGATGAATTATTAATTTTTGTTCTATGTGATCAACAAAATATGATCTGGTTCGAATTTAGGGATGCCACTAAATGATTGAATGAGTGATCAGAAGTAAGTTCAAGAAGTGATTCACAACATGTTTTGAAGTTTGTGGTGTTGTTGTTCTATATTTTTGAGGTTGATGGAGTAAACACATAGGACAACATCAAAACCACTTTGGAAGTTGGGATCTAGCTTTGCCAGCTTCAGAGAGGGATCTCTGTTTAATTTAGCTTTGTTTTATGGATAAATTTTAGGCTGGCTATGATTGTACTTTTTTGTTTTGTTTGATTGGTTTGGTTTATTTGAGTGTTATAATTCCATTGGGCTATGGATTATATAAATAAAACTGGATTTTGCATCAATTTTTAGAGTTCTCACAGGGCAAGCTAGGTTGCACTAACTGGATCTTTTCAGAAATTAAATGGATGGTGGGATAGAAGAAGTGTAAGGTTTAGTATAGATAAAGGAGAAATTATGAATTCCTTGATCTGACTTCAGTAGAAAACATTAAAATTAACAATAGCCAAAATAGGGCGCTCTAGATAATGAATCCTATTTATCACAATTTCCGTTGATTAATTCAGAAATTCAGAATAATAGAGAAAGGAAAAACAATGTATAAACAAATAGACAAAAGAGACACATCACCATTTAGTACACCACATGAATCCTGTGAAAGGTCCTTGTATTATTAATGCTCCAGTGCTTTGAAAATTACAATATGCAAAAGGAAATTACATTCAGAAATCAACCCTTAACACTTCGAACCACGAAGTATTTGTAATGAAAAAGTACAAAAATTCTTTACAAAATCGATGTCAAATGGACAATATATTATTAACCTAATTACAAACTATATCATCTAATCTTGGCAGAAGCATAGGCCATGTAGGCTGCTAAAGAGAACAATGGCCCTGTTTTGATGGTTTTGGTTGCTGAGTCATCCTGAAACAGTGTTGAGACGTTGAATTGACCGTTGTGCTGGCGGCTGCGTTGGCCAAGTTTTTTTACTGCTCCTGAGTTATCCTTCAATCTAGTAAATCAACCAACTCCTCCCATATATTTTCATCTAGCACTGTCAACTTTGTTACCCTACGGTAAATTTCATCTACCTTTGTGTATTTAGCAAAAGTTGGTTTTACGGTAAAAATATGTTTTACCTCATTCTGCACATGGACATCGTTTGACATGGTCTCCAAGAATGCCTTTGATGTCATACTTCCTTTATCCACTGAACTTAACACTTCTTTTAGCCACTTCTTTCATCTTTAGGATATAGTCTTCCTGAGTGATAAAATTGTCATTTATGATATAGATACTGGGCAATACCTTTTGCATTAAGGCTTCAATCCTGTTTGTAAACTTGTTTACCTGTAACTTGAAGGTTTCACACCTTTCCTCCAACTGATCAATGATATTTCTCTTTGTCAAGACTTTCTTGACTTCCAGAATGGTGGCAGTTTTGTCATTGACTCCTACTTCCTCCAACTCATATCTAGACATTAAGTTTAAGAACTTAATTATATTGGCAGCTTCTGTTGGGATCTCTTCCAGCTTTTCCCTTCCTTGCACAATAGTTTCTGTTGCCTTCTCTATTATCTCTTTCTACTCAAATATGATTTGGATAGAAGGCCAAATCTCATTCATAGAGTCTAATATGTTCATCTAAATAGTTTCCTTGGCTTGGGCCAAGGTCTTACCAATTGAAGTGTCTCTCTCTACCTGGCGCAACTTTTCCAATAGTCTTTGGGATTTCACCAATTCAACAGTCCAAGCAGCTTCAGATTTGGGCTTTTGGAATTCCAAAGATTTGAGTTGGCCCTGCAAAGTCTCAATTTCCTTTGACTACAATGACATGTTTTGAGGTGTCTGTGTGACCTGTTCAGCACTGGGATTCTGAGTTGAAGAAGTAGGTGTAGTGGTTGCTCCTGTTGATGGAATTTGAGAAAGAGGTACATCATCCAAGGGGAAAATAGCCATCTTTAGTGTGTCTTCCTTCTCCTTTATCAGTTTCTCCAACTATGCCTCCATCTGCCTAATCTGTATATTTTGGTCTATGATCAATTTCATCATCTCTTCTTTCTGTGCTTCATCATCTTCAATGTCCTTGTTGATTGGATCTTTTGTGGTTGGTAACTTGAGCTGCTTCCCCAATGCTACAATGTCCAAGTTATTTTTTCTAATAATCTCCTCAACAACATTAACATCTTTAGGGTCATACCCTATCTTGATCACCAAATCTTCCAAAGACTTGATCCTGTAATCTTTGGCAAAGGGGGAGACTTTCTCCATCTTCAACTGTGACTGGACATTTGCAAAAGAAACCTACAATTTGGATAAGGACATGGAAGTGTTAGCCAGAGTGGAGGATATCATCTCACTAGTTTGCTTGTGCATTTCCATTTGATCAATGGGATGTATGTCCTTTGTGTTGAATTCAAAGGTGGTGCTCTTGTAGTTTGCTATTGATTTGGGTTGTGGAATCTGGGCCTCAAGAAAGGGCATCTGCATTTTACCATGCTTTGTGTAAAAAACTGATAGCAATCTACTTTGTGAGCTGGAAGTCTGCTTCCAGAAATTGTTATAAGTGTTTTTGAGAATTTCATTCTTGAGCTTTATCTCCCTGTACCTGTCAAAAATTATCTTCTCTTTATCAGTTTGGACAGTTTGTGATTCAAGCTCAATCTCCTTATGACCTTGTGAAGATGAAGGTTCAGAAGGAGATGTAGTGAACTTGGTGGTTGTAGGTGGTGAATTGTGATGATGATGGCTACCTGCTCTTCAGTTTCTTTCTCTACTTCTGGTCTATGAGTTACATTGGGTCTCTTTCTATAACTAATTCTGAATTCTCTGGCTTCGATTCCAGTAGTAGATGATGATCCTCCCTCCCTCTGCCTTTTGCTTGATTTTTCCCGAGGAACAGGGGTCTGCAAACTAGAAGTATAAACAAGTTGTTCTTCAGCTTCTTGCAAGGTATTTTCTGCCCATTCCAACTGATTGGCATACTATTCTATGTCTGGCCTTGAAGTATGAATGTAAGGAGTGTTCTTGTTTTCCACTCTAATCTTTGAGATGATGCCACAGGGGTCATAAGACCATGTGAAGATCAAACCGAACTTCATCTCCTTTAGTATTTTATCTGCCTCCTCACTTGTTGTCCTTGTGTTGCACCCAAATGGGCCCACTTGTGTTTTTATTCTGAATTGTGCCTTCTTCTTGGCTACTACAAAGTGAATATCATTTGAGTTCAACATCTACCTAATATACTCTAGTGCAAAGATCCTCATTGGGAGGTATTTGGGTAGTTTATAAGGGACTAGTTCACAACCATACACTCTAATTTCTGTGGCGTTTTGATATAGATACCAATCACCGGTCTTTGCTTGGTTGATAGATGCAAAATTCTCTTCATTTCCTCACTAATTTTGGGTTGTACTACATTACTGAGAATGTTCATGGATGGATGAACAAAGTCTTCAATAAATTTCTTGTAGGTGAATTACTACTATTCTTTCATGAGCAATGAGGTCCAAAAGATCATTGGTTGCTGGTTCCCTGCATCATCCAACTTCTGCAATGCAAAACTAAATTTGTCTGCTTGATAATAGATGAACATGTAAATCAAAACAGAGGTGTAATTGAACACCTGCTCTGTAGGAAACTTAATAAATTTCTCATGGATATTGTCAACCAAGAATTGACTGAAATTGAAAATCATAGAGGGCTTGCTATCTGTGGAAAATGCGGAGAGGAATCCTAAAATGGGCCTATCTACCCACTGATCAAAATGATATCCTAAAATGTAAGAAATGATGGAAATAATTTGCTTGGCCTGATTAGGGAAAATAGAAGAAGGATATGGAGGATTCTTCTTGGGTAATTGGGCATTCTCTGGCAAGAAAATATCAAAACTTCTGGCTCTGGTGGCAAATTCCAGCTTTTGATAAAGCTGGGTGAGCGCTTTTAGGGAGAAAGGGGCAACATTTTCCACAGTAGGGGCCAGCATCATTTGGTCAATGGATTTGGCTGTTATGGTGAAAAGAATGTCACTTGTAGGGCAATAATGGCTCTTTAGATGGGGACCTAGCATTATTGACATCTTCTGGTAAATTATGGGGCTTAGAATGTCAAGGGAAAAATATAATTGGGGAGGTTTGACTCCCAGAGTCCTATCTCAACAGTCTTGTCTGTGTGCTTATCCTCTAACCAGAAATATAATTCCAGGAAATCGCAATCACGTTGGGTTTCATTAATTTTGTAATCCATATCAGCTAAAGGTGTATGACCAAAATCTATAGAAGGGGGAATTAAAGGATTAATGGCCTTATCTTGGGTCTTAGTCTTAGGAGGCATGACTGCAAAAGATTTCTAAACAATATGAATATGCAGAGGAGGCTTACCGAGCTCAGAAGCAATAACATTTTTTCAGGCAAAAAGGAAAGAGAATGTCAGTGTATGTCGCAGTCCTGGTCGCGGAAAAGCTTTGATGGGGATCTCTGAAGGAAATTGTAAATAACATAAACAATTAGGAATGAAAGGTTGAG
The DNA here is from genome assembly GCA_000404065.3 of Pinus taeda. Lineage (NCBI taxonomy): Eukaryota > Viridiplantae > Streptophyta > Pinopsida > Pinales > Pinaceae > Pinus > Pinus taeda. The sequence goes on along the minus strand of APFE030851454.1, from coordinate 43,734 downwards.
AATGACAGGCTCAAAGTTATTTAAACACTGTGACAAAGTTCGTTGTAAATGGCGCGGGACTGTTAGGCTGAATGGTTCCCTTGGAAAGATCTAAATAAATGATGAACGATTATTTTGGCTAGGAACGCTTTTAATTGGCCCAACAGTCTTGACAGATGGCAAGTGGAGAGTGGTGGAGGAAGAGTGGTGGGGCGTGGTAGAATAGATAAGGGAAAGGCGGTTTCCGGAGGGGGTAGCAGGCAGTAAGTGGTATCGGTTGGGGGGGTTCGAAATCACCACAATGCGCCACGTACGGGATGGCGCAGGCGGGAAAAGCGCACTTTCTGGGAACCCCCCTCTCTTTCCCCCCCCCCCCCCTCCCAATGGTAAAGGAGATGAAGGGGGGACGGGAAAGCGGGTTCATGGAATGAAGCAGGGGATCGAATCCCGAGGCGCTGAATGCGACTGAACTTTAATTGCAAGCGACGAAGAAAATATCTATCCTTATGCACTTTTATCATTAGCTTTTTGAACATAGGATAAGGATGGATTATGAAAAGAATGAAATAGTTTACCCATAGCGCGCACATTTAGCTTTTCAAACTTAGGATAAGGGATATATAATGAAACATTTTGAAATACATTATACATAGCATGCACATTTTCCTCTTTTGCCATACCCTCAAACTTAGGATAAAATTTACATAGGCAAATATTTACCAAATCACCTAATCTACCTACCCTTAGCTAGACTAGCATTTTTATTCTGTCTCTAGGGTGCACTTAGATTAGCAACCCCATTTTATTTTCTTTTATGAATAATGAAAAAACTAACTAACCTATCCCTTATTTCTCCTATGACCCAGATACAGTTGGATCAATGTCATTTTCTACCTAACTAATGATTTACCCAGATTAAACTGTTGGATAAACCTTTATTCTCTATCTAATTTACATAAATTGAAAGGAGTTTAATCATGATTAAACTAAAACTAGTGATTGTGGCATTTAGAACAAGCTTCACACAACTTTATTTTATAGAAATGAAGCAAAAACTATCTATGAGTAGTGGCATTTAGACTTGCAACACTTTCAATATTATTCTTTTTTTTTTATTTTCTTTATTTTGGTGGGGTTCAATCTTTCTTCTTTTTCAATATTTTTTGTTTTTGTTTTTGTTTTTATTCTTTATACACTCTTTTCATTTTTCATTCTGTTTTTTTTTTTTTTGGAAATCATTGGAAGATTGACAAGTATTTATAAAATAGGATTCTTGAGATATAACACTCAATTACCTTGAGATCCTATAAATTATATGACCCTAACAATGGTTCCAGCTGGGGATGGCACTCTCCTTGTGAGGTGCCAAGAACATGTGATCAATAGCCTTGAGTTGTTATTTCAGCAACATCCAACTCTGATTTCTTTGTTGCAGTACTTATGATAACTCGTCAATAGAAGCTTAGGGCCTTTTGCGGGCTTCAACTTCTGTTAATAGTTCACCCAATCCAAACAATAAGGACAATGATATTGACAATGAGAAATGTTATGAAAATATCTATTGCTCAAAGAAATAGTGTTTGAGCATCATGCCATTGACAGGTCCACCAAGTAATTCTGTCCCATCCAAATTTATGATAAAAAATGCATTATTCCCTCTAAAAACATAAATGACATAAGGCCCCATCCATAAGTTGTCAAATTTTCCATGCTTCCCTTCATCCTCTCTTTTTGAATTCCACTTTAAGACTTTATCACCATTGGTGAAATCATCTTCCTTTGTCCTTCTGTCAAAAATTTCTTAATATTCTCATGAATGACTTGAGCATTATTATAAAATTCTTCCTTGAATTGCTGCAACTAGATTGTCTGGTCAATCCTCCTTTGAATGTCATTTGTCTCAGTCTCCAATTCTTGAATTAACTTCATGACTGGAACTCCTAAGGAGGTTGGAAAAAAAACATCCATTCCATAAACCAATTGGTATGGTGACATGCCAAATGATTTCTTTGTGGTTGATCTGAAAATCACCCTTGAGTGACCTCAGTTAAGTTATTAATGAATGAAGGTATTACAGAATCATGTGTTGGTGTGTGTCTATGTTATTTTAGGCAACGGATCAATCAGATTGCAAAATACATAGACACTTGGAAAATGGAAAACAACAAGAGAAGCACAGTAAGCAAATATAAGAACACAACAATTAATAAGGAGTTCACCCTAATCTTCAGGGCTACGTCTTCAGTCTAGCTTTCAGTGGTGGTCTTCTTTATTGTGTCTTTAAAGCAAAGAATTACAATGAGGAGCTCAATTTGAGTCTCCTGAAACAAAAATGATGCTTGGTAGGGTGGTTCTTGGATTTCCCAAGCCACTAGATTGCACAAACTCTTTTCCTTACTAGCTCTTGACCTCTCTGGTCTTTAATGGGAGGAGCCTAATGTGGTGCTCAATTCCTGACAGATCCTCTCAAGGACTGCTCGATGCTGCATTATGTTGTAGGTCAGCTCGGCTCTCTGTCTTTCTGCTTTTTGCTTCATTGTCTCTTCTTTTCTATGTCTTCGTCTTCTTTTCTCCTCTTCCTCTCTGTTCTGTGTTTTGTCTGTTCATGGCTTTAAAGCCAGTCGATCTCATGACTGCTCGCTTCCTCTTCCACCCCCATCGGATCACCTGTTGCTACTCGCTTGGGGTTCCCTGTCTCTGCGTCATCATCAACGGCTCACAGGGAGTGGCCACTTGTCCTCTTGCGAACTATGCTAGCTCTTCCTCGTCGGTTCGGTATTTTTGGTTACATTGGGAAATGATTCATCTGCCAACTCAACGATCAAACTTCTCTGTGTCGTGGCTTAATCCCCTGTTAAATCTGGTTTCTCCATCGGGCGTGATCTCAGCCATTAGATCTGGAACCCCCAGATCTGACGTTATTCGCTCATTTCGCGTGATTGACTTGCTCGACCGTTAGCGCATAATGAGTGGTAGTTTTCTCTCTCATCCGCCTGCCACACCTCTGGTGCTAAATGGAATCGCTCGTTTTTCTCCAAATCCGCTTACCACCCAAGGGTGCCCCTGATATACTGCCGGTTTTGGAGAACAGGACCCACCTTTAGCCTTTAGCGCTTTCCCCACGGTTTTCTCAGCTTCCATGCTACTGAGCGCTTCAGGGCTTTCCTTCTCGAGGGGTTTTGCCCAGTGATGCGCGATTAGCACTAACTGCTAATCGCGCATCAGAAATGGCCTCCTTTTCCCGATCCAGGCTTCCCAAGTGCCAGTTTTGCCTCCTGTGCGGTCTCCATGGGCCTCGGTCAGCACGCTTTGACTGAGGTCCTCGTCGTTCCTCACTGGCTACCATCTACCACTGTTTAGAGGTCTTCTTGATCGCTCTGTGCTCTTGAATTCAAAGTTTGTCCCGATTTGATACGGTCATGGTACTTTGATTTTTCTTCATGGATCCAATTCAGATCACGACCTTCCCACTGAAAAGCTTTTGGACCACCAAAAGTTGGTTTTCAAGCATCGACTAAGTGAGGGTACAATTGTCTCACTTGTCCAATCCCTATCCACTTTTCACTGCTCAGCTTTGAACCCTTGAGCCCTACTCTGAGGTACTCAACATCTCCTCTACGCGTTTTCCTCACCTTCCTGTCTAAAATGGTGTCTTCCTGCAATTCATTAAGATATTTAGGTAGTAGGTCATCAATAGAAGGCAATTGATTCTGCTCTTCAAGATTCTCAATTAGTGAGGGTTCAAACAATCTCAAGCAATTTGCATTTACGACCTAGTAGATGTGCATGTAAGCTGGTAGATCAAGGAAAAAAGCATTATCACCAATCTTCTCAAGTATTTTGAAAGGTCCATACCTAATGGGCTTTAGCTTTTTACCTTCACCTTGCGTCCTGTCCTTACTGATATATAGCCAGACTTGGTTACCAACTTGGAAACTATGCTCCATTCGATGTGTGTCATGCCTTTCCTTGTATTTGGCTTGGCTCTTTTCCAGCTGTTCCTATACTGCTTGGTGGATCTCTTGGATTTGTTCAGTGAACCTAGTTGCCTTGTCCACATCACTGTGTCCATCAACTGTGGTATATTTACCAAAGACAAAATCCAAAGGATTCCTTGGTGTGAAACAAAAACAGGTCTCAAAAGGAGATATCTGTGTAAAAGAGTGTTTTGATCTTTTGTAAGCATGCTACACATAACACAAATGTTCATCCCAAAGCTTAAGATGTTTGCTGCAATATCCTCTGAGTAACTGGATCACTGTCGTGTTAACTACTTCTGTTTGGCCATCAGTTTGTGGTTGAAAAGTTGTGCTTTTCTTTAGTTTGGTGTCCATCAGTTCCCACAGACTTGACCAAAATTTGCCCACAAATCAGGTGTCTTGATCAGATACAATGGAAGTGGGTAATCCAAAATGAACCCATACATGTTCAAAGAATAGTTTTGTAGTTTGTTCAACTGTAATCTGTTTATTACAAGGTATCAAAATACACATTTTGCTGAACCTATCCACAACAACATACAAATAATTATGACCTTTCCTAGATTTAGGCAGTCCTCCAACAAAATCCATGGAAGTACTTTCCCAAGGGTGAGAAGGAACTGGTAGTGGAGTGTACAAGCCTAGTTTTCTATTACTGGGTTTGCTTTTAGCACACATAGTACACCCTCTTACATATCTAGAAACTGTCTCATTCATTTTTGGCCAATAACAAAATCTTTGCAGCTATGCAACTGTTTTACTTACCCCAAAGTGACCTGATATCAGAGAAGTGTGTGCTTCTATAATTTTCTTTACTCTCTCAGTTTGTGGAATGCAGAGTTTCTCACAACGGTATAAAAGCCAGTCCTTCGCATGATAATCCAATTCTTCTACTCGTTTTCCTTGACTGAAAGTTGCATATACATCTTTAAAGTCTATATCTTGAGCATATTGTTCAATGTAGCTTTCATGTAGCACATAATTATACTTAAGTATAGTAGATGCATTTATAATAGGTCTAGATAACATGTCTGCAACTATATTGTGTATGCCCTTTTTATATCTGATGACTAAATGAAACTATTGTAGAAAACCCATCCATATGTAATGTCTTGATTGCTGCAACTTAGTTTGGGAGTGTAGATATTGAAGTGGTTGGTGATCAATATGTATTACTGTCTCTTTTCCCATTAAGTAATGTTTCCACTTTTTCACACTCTAAACTAATGCATACAATTCTTTATCATATGTAGGATAGTTAACTACTGTAGGATTAAAA
>APFE030851454.1:26860-37580 GCA_000404065.3 Pinus taeda | reverse complement strand
AGCATTAGTTAAGCCAAAAGGCATAACCAACCACTCATACAATCCCTGCTTTGTTTTGAAAGCAGTCTTCCATGCATCTTGTTCTGCAACTCTGACCTGATGGTATCCACTGTGCAAGACTAGCTTGGAGAAATAAACAATTTCCTTCAATTGATCTAAAAGATCATCTATGTGAGGAAGGGGATAACAATTTTTTATTGTTATCTTATTCAGTGCTTGGTAATCAATGCACATTCTCCACGAGCCATCTTTCTTTCTCACCAAAATGATTGGTGACCCACATGGAGATGTGCTAGGCTTGATGAACCCCTTCTCGAGCAACTCCTGCACCTTCTTCTTGATTTCAGCATTCTCTAAAGCAGACAACCTGTACATTCAAATGCTAGGCAATGGAGCATCTTGCTACAAAATAATATCATGCACTATTTCCTTTTTGGGTGGTAGACCTTTAGGTTCTTGAAACAAGATATCATACTCTGAAACAACCTTTTATAAATTAGCTTGTTGTTTAGCATTACAACCCTCAAATACATTGGTTTTATCAAGTTTATTTTCCTTTACAACCATCAGTAAGAATTGTTTGCATGAATTTATCATTCTTTTCAACTACCCTGAGTTTATGAGAGTATAATTATTCTTGAGCTTGTGAGCTCCTACAAAGTATTTGATTCCATCTTTAACAAGTAGATACTTGTTCTTAGCTCTATAGAAAATAGCTTTTCTATCATACAAGTAAGGACTTCCTAAAACAATTCCACATATATCCAAAGGAATTATGTCTAACTCAACCTCATCTACAAATGTTGACCCAAAAGAAAACTTGAGTTTGCACTTTCTAGTCACTTGTAGTTGTGCTTTATCATTCAACCATCCTAGTGGGTATGGTTTCTTGTGAGGTGTAATTGCTAATCCCAACTTCTTTACAATTTCTTTAGAAATTAAATTTACTTGTGAGCCACTATCAAACAAAGTATCAATTTTTTGATGTTTGGAAATAACTTGAATATGGAAAAGCTCATGTCTTTTTCTCTCATTTTCTTCATCAGTAATAGATTGTGTAGAATTACTAGTAGATGCTTTATAACTCTTACCTCTTATACCTGTGGCTGCAATGGTTTTTTTATCTCCTGAGTCTGCCCCCAAATCTTTCTGAATAGCTGCAACAGTCTTCTTCTTCTTTCCCTCGAACTTCTTAGGCCTCAGCTCTGGATGCAGAATCCAACAATGCTCTTCATCATGCCCATCCTTTTTACAGTGAGTGCATGAAGCTTTGCTTTTTTGTGCAGTGTTAGCCTTCCTTGCTTTGACATGAAGAGCTAAGGTCTGAGACTTGCTTAGGAGGCCAGTATAAGTGATGATAGACCCATACTGACTGCAAATAGTCATGGTGACGATATTTTTGTGTAATAGTAGTCTATTATGACCCCTCCTTGCATAGAGCAGCAGAGCATTTTTGTAATCAAACTCTATATATACCCAGAACACAAATGTAGTTTGGGATGATGGTTGATAGTTGTTGTTTTGATGTAAGGTTCAACTTCTGGAGACTGTAACTACTTTGATAATTGCAGCGTCTGGTCTTCATTTTGAGCTAATACAAGCTTTTTTTGTTGTTAATTGCTTACTTTCCACTTCTATTCTGTTCTAGGTTGTGCCCGTTATGCATTTATTCATGTGCTCTTGATATTTAACATTAGAGGGGCTATCATCCCACTTCTGTGTTAGAATCTTGCATGTATCATTGAATGTGTTGTTTTAGGTTTTTGTTTACTTAGTGACAAAGAGATGTCATCCTATATGTGCATTAGGAAATAGATTTGCAAACCTCTTTACTGGTTGCAGGAAGGCCATCACAGGGTCCTGTGCATCTATTGGTGTGGTCAGTATTCTCCATATTCACCTAATCCTTAAACTGTGAGTGATTGGTGGTCTAAAGCCTTGTAGTCTGGAGGTGTTCACCCATGTCTATAGTTAAGCATAGTAGAAGTGGTTATCTGGCTTGAACAAGCATCATTCCTTCCATTCATCCATTTCCAACATTAAGTTGAGTTTCGTAATGTTCTCGAGCATCTCTGAGATACAACCTAGGAGAGTTTCTTGGGGTGATAACATTAATTGGCCTCGTTGCTGGGGAGAGGAGATTGAAGCTCAGCTTCCCTAGGAGAACGACACAGTTCCAGATTTTGATGATAGACAAGCTTTGGACACATTTCTGGTTGTAATCATCTATTTGGTGACTCCACTGGAGGAAGACCAACCTGTGGAGACTCCACATTGAAGTTCTTGCTGAGTTTGTGAGGCATACCCAGAGAAAGCCCCAGAAATCACCAGTTGAACCAATACCTGACCCTAAGAAGATCATTAAGTCGAATAAAACATCACATAAAGGAGCATCGGGATCAGGTAAGCCTAAGAAATCCTATGTATCTCTGCATGAGGAGGCTATAGTTGAGAATGTATCATTTGAAGATATAGAGCCTAGTGTTGCTAGTGAGAAATTTCCTGCAGAGATTCATAAATCTCCTTGTACAGTTAGTTCCCCTTTGGATCTCAGTCCAAAGAAAGCTTCCCATATGGTCAATCATATTCCTTTGTCTCTGTCATCCATTTCATTGTTCCCCACTATTCAATTTACCAGTAGTCCTCCACATACTCCAGTCATGGCAGGTCAGAAAGCACCTACAAAGATGGAAAGAATAATAGCTGCTAGGTATGGACCCTTGGTCTTGCCTGCTCCTTTGAATGCCATGCCTGTAGGAGAATACCAGAAATACGTGCCTAAGTTCACTGGTACAGATGGGGTAATAGCTGAAGAACACCTTGAATCTTTTTACAGTTATGTTGATAACTTAGACATTAGTGAGAATGATGTGTGGATGAATGTTTTTGTCCAGAGCCTTGACAGAGAGGCTAGAAAGTAGTCCAGAGAATTGACCCCTAGATCTATTGCTGATATTGAAGCCTTAGATGATGCATTCTTGAATCACTGGGGAGATAAAAAAGACTTACTATATTACCATACTGAGTTTGGTAACCTAAAGAGGGAGAATGGGGAATCATTCCCTGACTTTAATAAGAGATTTAATCATATGTATAGTAAAATACCAACTGAAGTAAAGCCAACCCCCACCTCAGCCAAACTCACTTATGCCAATGCTTTTGACTCTGATTTTTGCTTGTTGTTGAGAGAAAGAAGATGTGCCACTCTGGCTGATATGCAAGATGCAGCTCTAGAAGTAGAATCCAATATAATGGCTGCAGAAAAACTCAAAAGCCATGCTGACAGAAGGAGGTAGAGAGGTGAGGCTTCTTCTTCCTCTGCTTCATCATCAGAACCTAAACTAGATAAAATGACCAGAATGATAGAGTCATTGGCTGCTGAAATATCTAAGCTAAAGGTTGAGCAAAACTCAAGAAAGACAAGGCAACAGAACACATTTGCTCCTAGAAATGCAAATCCATACAGAAGAGTAAATGAGTAGTTACAAATCATTCAGAGGGGTAAAGAACCAAATGAAGAACACAAACTTAAAGCTCCTTTTCAAAATGTAGTCATGGAGGAGGAACAGATTAAAGATGAGGATGAAATACATTTCATGGAAGATAAAGGAGGTGATGCCTTTTTGACATTGGCTGCATACGAAGAAGCTTTGCTGCTGGACCAAACCAGTCAAGAGTGGGATAGAGAGGCTATTCTGCAGACTGGTGAACAACAAAGATATAATCTGAGGTCACAAGCAAATAATGTCAAGGAGAATCTTTCCCAGAGAGCTGCTGTCCAAACATAGTCGCAAAATACCAAACAAAGAAGACCAGCAGCTGATCCAGTCATCCTAAAAGCACCTGTTCAAGAGGTAAGAGGTCCTGATAAGTCCCCTTCCCCTTTCAGCTTTGAAGCAGAAGTCTAGAAGTTAAAAATATCTATGCCTCTATTAGAACTTGTAAAGAGTGAAGTGTTTAGAAAACCTATCCTTGAAGCTCTTGAATTGAAAACCACACAAACCTCCACTGACTTTGTCAATTTGCAAGATGATAGGCCTGCAGTTTTGCTAAGCCCAATGACCGAATCTGCTGATGATAATTCTCCATATTTTTATGTCTCCTTCACCATTCATGATAAAATCCTCCACAACTACCTACTAAACGCTGGGGCTAGCCAGAATCTGATGCCGAAGGCTGTCATGGAAGAGTTAGGCCTTGATATCACTAGATCATACCATGATCTATTCTCATTTGATTCAAGGAAAGTAAAGTGCCTAGGATTGATCAAATATTTAGACATTACCATAACTCAGCTGCCCATGAAGAGCATGGTGATGGACATTGTGGTAGCAGATGTCCCTCCTAAGTTTGGCATGTTGCTATCTAGAGGATGGATTAAGAGACTAGGTGGGACATTACAAAATGATCTATCTTATGCCACTGTCCTAGTCTTTGGAGGAGAAAGCAGGAGACTGTATAAAGAAGCACAGCTGGCCTACATCATCAGTGATGAAAAGAATCCTTCTAATCATCCCATTTATGCTATGGACACTGATTTTGGAGCATGTATTATCCAAATAGAAGAATCTTAGAAGGCCTCGATGCAGCTTAAGAAACCAACAATTCAGGCCGAGGAAGAGCAAGGAAGTCAAGTTTGGGAGATGTTCTTTAATGGAGCATGTTCTAGGGAGACTGCAGGAGTAGGGGTGGTGCTGGTATCTCCAAAACAAGAAAGCACATAGATGTCTTTTAAGATGGCCTTCCAAGCCACAAAAAATATAGCAGAGTATGAAGCTCTGATATTAGACCTAAACACAACTAAAGACAGAGGAATCAAGAAAATTAAAGTGTTTGGAGATGCTGATCTGATCATTCAGCAAGTAAACAAAACATTTCAAGCAAAGCACCCAAGGCTGAAAGCATACAGAGATGAGGTACGTAGACTCAAAGACTCTTTTGATAGTTTTTGTATCTCATACACCCCTAGATCCAAAAATCAGCTTGCTAATTCCCTTGCTGTGTCTGCTAGCATGTTCATCCCTCCTATGCCTCCCAGACTTGTTTATGAAGTCCAAATGAAATACAGACCATCCTTGCCTAATAATGTCTAGCATTGGAAAGTTTTTGAAGATGATGATGAAGTGAATAGGTTCCTGCAAGTCATAGATGAATTCTCTGAAATGCAAATTGACCAAGAGAATGAAGCCTTGCTAGAAATCCCCCAATCCCAGTTTAGAAATAAGATTGGCAAAAATAGCATTGTCCAACTTCCCAGCAATTATATACCTAAGGGTCTAATTCCTTTAGAAAGACTATTTGACCATAATGATGTGCCTTACAAGACTGCCCAAAAAGAAGACCAATCTGTAGTCTGTAAGCATGATATAGGGAGTCCAAGTCAGCCTAGATACATAAATTTGTCTACCCATCTGTCTGTTGACCAATGTGTTGAATACTGCAATTTAATGAAGCAATTTGTTGATGTCTTTGCTTGGGAATATAGCGACCTGAAAACATATGATAAGAAGATCATCTAGCATAAAATACCTTTAGAGAAAGACACCATACCTTTCAAGTAGAAGCTGAGACCAATAAATCCTATGCTCCTCCCTCTAATTGAAAAAGAAATAAAAAAGCTGCTGGCTGCCAAGATCATAGTCCCTCTCAGATATTCAAAATGCGTAACCAATTTAGTAGTGGTGAGAAATAAAAGTGGAGAAATCAGACTCTGTGTTGATTTCAGAAACTTAAACAAGTGCTCAAAGAAAGACAACTATCCTCTACCCAAGATGGATCATTTGCTGCAAAAGGTCTCAGGGGCCAAAGTGATGTCTTTCCTAGATGGATTTTCAGGCTTTAATCAGATTGCTGTACATCCAGATGACCAAGAGAAGACTGCATTCACCACTCCTTGGGGCATTTTATGTATGCCAAGATGCCTTTTGGGTTGATGAATGTTGAAGCCACTTTTTAGAGGGCTATGGATATAGCATTTGTGGGAGAGAAGGTGTAGTGGCCAATCTAGGGTGCTAGATTAGACTAGATTTAATATCAACCAAGGTAGGTAAACTTAGAGGCACGTGTCTAAAGTCTATAGGCATAAAAGGATCTCATCTACCTAACTAAATGTCTACTGTGACAGCCTACAACACTCCTTTATAGGAGATTGAAATATGTTTCCTCTCACACCTTAACACTCGGATCATCTAATTTATCTAACTGTTCTAAAGAAACAACGTGTTGCTAGATTGAGTTTTCAACCCTCTTACAAGGATATCATCCACAAAAGCTCTTTCCAGCTAACACACTAAGCATTCATGAAAATCAAAAGCTCTTATAAGCACACTGAAATTTTAAATGCATAAAAACAGAGTCCAGAGAGATACTTCAGAATCTAATGATCGATCAAATCTTTTACAAGATATTGTTCAATGATCTAGCAATCGAATTTTCAAGCTATCACCATGAATATTATTTGCAAGAATTTCTAATCAAATCAATAAACTCACAGGCAAGAAAATAACATTAAACGCTATTCACACTATTCAGATTCGAAAATGCTATGGAAATGAATATAAAAGTATACCAATCTCCACGTAGGGCTCGTCCACGCTTCAATGGCACACTTATGAAACTTCAAGCGATGAGAATGTTAACGCATAAGCATTGTAAGGGTAAAACGATGACTGTAATTAAGTTCTGGAAGTTGAATCACATGTAAGAGCAATGTTCTGGAAACAATACACAAGAATAACAACCGTTCTGGACAATACAATACGTAGTATTTTATCTGCTTGTCTCCTATCTTATATTCACTAACTTTCCCTCTATAATCAAATGTACATACATTATGCAGATGTTTTTGATTTTACAAAAAGAGTGACTTTTGTCTTTTCTAATCTTAACTGATTTCCAAATCAAAACGAAATCAGTTTGGGAACTCTGGCTTTTTGTTGCCTTTGTGACCAAAAAGGTTGGGTTTGACCAGCATTGACCATGTATCCAGGGGCTTTAGATTCACTGTTGAATATATCTTTCACCATGTATGTACATTCCATATCACGTTCCTATCCTTTGTTTTGATTTTCCTGTCGTGCCACGTGTCACATCATAAACCATTTACAGGAAGTCATGACATCCTGTAATTTTTTGTTGTTGAAAATTTCTAATTTTTAACATAAAAATTCACAAATTAAATTTAATGTAAATTAACAACTATAATGCTTTGATTAATCAATTTCAATGGACTATGAGGGGTTTATGGGAGAAAAAGATAAACAAATGATGGATTTCTAGAAGAAAAGGATGTCAATGAAATGGTACCAACATCTCCCCCAAGCTCAATGATTTAGCATGTCCTCATGCTAATCCTGATGTGCTCCCTTTATACTCTGTTCCTGCCTGTGCCTCTGCCGCTTGTAACAATGCTTCTATATTCTTCTGAGCTTGGGCATTCTTCTGAACGTGGAGCTCATGATTCAAATTCTTGTATTTTTCTTTGAGAGCTTTCTTTTGAGTATACCATTTGGTTGCCCACTTGCAAATGGTGGTTTGTTCAACCTTGAGTTCTTTGATTTGCTCCTTCAGCTTCTCATTTTTCTGCTGAGTCTTCTTGCTCTGAGCTCTCAACATTTCATTCTCCTTCTTGATGACCTTCTCTAACATGTTGGCCTCCATCAATTCTTCTTTTAGCGTTTCAATTTGTTTTTCTAACCTCCTTTGTTTCTTGGTTGCAGGTACCGACTCTTTCCCTTGCCTATTGTTACTCTCAACTTCCATTTTGGCTTCCGGTTCTGGTTGTAAATGAGCACCACTCTTAATGTCCATTGGTGCATTTGCATTTGACTCTGGTTGATCATCTTGTGTTTGGGTCTTTTGTATTCTCCTTGATTTTCTTGTATATGTAGTGAAAATTTTGTCTTGCTCAATTTTCTGGGCAGCTTCTTGCCTAATCTTTCTTGTTCTTACACTACTGTTGTGTGAAGGAACATTGCTTGACTTGCGCACAGGGATTTCCTCATCAATATCAAGCATAAACTCTGAGCGCTCTTGATGTTCCTGTTCATCTTCTCCATCTTTGATTTGATTAGCAACTAAAAATTATTTCCATGTTTTTCCCCTCCTCTGCATTTCAAATTCAATTAGAATTTTAATCAACCCAAAGTGATACAAACTTTTATCTTCATTACCCTTTTTCTTTTGAATAGTTTTTGACATCTTAGTCAAACTCTGTAAGAGGAAATAGTGTAGACTGATGGTGCATTGCCCTTTTAAGTGCAACAAGAGTTTGATGTGATATAGATAGACTATGTTGTAACGACTTTCATATGTAACAAATTTTTGAATAATGTACACCATTTCATCCCATGGGTGCATCAGCCAGCTTCTAGGGACACCCCTTTTCCAGTTGACAGAGGAAACCCTTAACCTAGACATGCATTGATTCCATGATTTTTCCTTAAATTGTTTTGTTTTGAAATATTTTTCTCCTTCTGGACTGATTCCCAAGGTTTGTGCTATGGTATCCTCTGAAATCCTAAAAGAGAAGTTGCCTATCAATGCTTTCTCTCCATTACATGTAAATGTAAGATGATTGGTTACTTCTTCATTGTTTTCATTAAACTTCTCTAAGAAGGATAACCATTGCTTTTCCCTTAAAATTGTAATAAATTCATCATGATATTGGGAACTATCAAATGTCTTAGGCTCTGATCTATTGGTCATTTTGAAAAAAAAAACTCTTGTTCTAACCCTTTTTGTTTATGCTTAATAATTCAACAAGGGTCTCTTGATTTGTTACCTCTGTTTTGCGCTCCACACAACCGACTTGGTAGCGCCCTCTGTTCTCGAGGTATCCTTCTTCAATGGCTTTGGCAGCGACTGGGTTAATGTCCTCGGATTATGGCGGAGGTAGAAACTTGTGGTGAGCCCAATTACTACGCTCTCCCTTTGTAGCGCCTGTTTTTCTCGGCCTTCTTTGAAATCACAGAGTTTGAATTACTAGTATGGTAACGACCTTTTACGAACTGAGAGTGTTATGAAATGAAACTTAACAAAGACACATTCATATCACAAAGACAGAGGAGTTGTACTGGTTTACATAGGTACAATCATGAGAATGCCGTAGACATATGAGGAGTGCTGGAGTGATGATAGCAGATAGTTGTTGCATGAGTCGACTTGGGTCAAACAATCGTTTTATAACTTGGCCGATTAAAAAAAATGAATGAAATCATTTAACACTTGGCTTTCCAATGATTCACCACTTGTCCATTACTTGTTGGTACTTGGCTGATTAGGAAGATGATGGATCGATGATAAGATTTGATGGCCGATTCAAGAATGAGGAGTTAATGACAAGGTTTGAAGGGTGGTGTAGGAGAAGATTTAAAAATCGTAGGAGGAATATGGCGATAGGCTAGAGTGTGTTGGGAAATGATAGTAGTTAGGAATGTTACAAGGGTGATGGGTATAGGGGTGTTTTTGAAATTGATCACAAGCAATCATAATCATCATATTTAACACTAAAATAATTCAAGAATTTTAAATGTTAAAAATAAAAATTACAACAATACATTACACTTTGTTGGTTGACCAAGAGTTGAGTTGGCATGCATAGGTAGGAATGATCTTTATTGTCCATATATGACTAATCTTGAATTTCCATAACAAGTCCCTTCTGAGATGAAATTGGATATAACAGGTCCCTCTGAGATCTGAAGAATGTTTGTGCAGCTTCTTTGAAATCTAAAAAACTATGTGTGTGTAGCTTCCTTGATATTTGGTGTTGATGTAGCCTTGATGATAAGCAACCTTTGAAACTCTGTTGAAACTTTGTTGAAGTAGCCTGATGTAGCAGTCTTTAATAGGCCCCTTTAATGTTTGTTGAATAGGTCCCTCTAATATTGGTGCTGGTAACATAGTCTTCTGAACAGGTCCCACTGCATATTGCTTGAACAGGTCCCTCTGATTAGAGCAAAGACAAAAACAACTTCCTTATTGAAATACTGAAGTGCTGAAACAAACTCCTTGAAAATTTACAATGAGGAGATGAGATAAGGAAAAAAAAATGTTGATGCTTCTCCCCCACTAAAGCTTTGACTTGTCCTCAAGTCATTATTGAAGCGATGAACCAAACAGTAAACAAATAGAACAAGGAATTCTTACCAGCCAAAGAATTGGTTTTCAAGTAAGAATTCTGGGTTAGAGTGTGCCAGAGTCTGGTTTTCACATCTAAACCATTATTATATATATTTTTTAATTTTTTGTATTTTTTTTTATATATATATATATATATTATATATATATATTATATATATATATAGATATTTTTAAATTTTTTTTTTTAAAATTGAAATGAAATGAACTAAGATAGAGATATCACAGCTAAAGGCTACAATATCTCAACCTCCCTTTGCTGAGATACAGTTTGAAGAAAATCCTCCTTGGTGATGGGCTTATGATAGAGTTTCAACCTATGGCCATTGACAAGAAAGGGGTGGCCTTCTCCATGAATGGTAGTAAGCTTGCCTGATCCATTTTCATAAACTTGAACTATTTCATATGGGCCCATCCAATGTGTGGTAAATTTGGCTTTATGATCTCTGAATTTAGAGTCAAAGAGTAAAGCCCAGTCTCCTTCTTTGAACTGTTTCTTTTTGATGTGTGCATCATGCCACTACTTCCTTTGTTTCTGCATTAGGAGTGTTGTCTCCTTTGCTTGCTGCCTCATTTCATC
>APFE030851454.1:0-26840 GCA_000404065.3 Pinus taeda | reverse complement strand
ATCAATTCCTAAATCTGCAGCCATCTTATAAGTATGTATTTGAAATTCAATAGGAAGCATTACCTCTTTGCCATACACCAACTGATATGGTGTAAATCTTGTAGTGTTCTTCCACGTGACTCTATAAGCCCAGAGTGCATCTTTGAGCTTCTCTTCCCAATTCTTTCTATTCATTGCTACGGTCTTAGTGATAATTCCTTCCAATGTTTTATTTGTGGATTCCACCTGGCCATTGGCCTATGGATGGTAAGGTGTACTTTTTTTGTGCTTGATTTGATATTTTTCTGTGATGTCTTTAACTAGCTTTGAAGTAAACTGAGTACCTTGATCTTTCACTATCTCCCTTGGTACTCCATACCTTACAAAAATTTCTTCAAAAATGAAGTTTACCACTGTTTGTTCAGTTGCCTGGACTAGTGCTTTGGCTTCAGCCCATTTTGTCACGTAATCAGTACATACTAGGATGTACTTTTTACCTTTGGAAGTTGGATTGATGGGTCCTATGAAATCTAGAGCCCATTTTTCAAATGGATTTAAGTGTACTTGAGGCTGGAGTGGCATTTCATCTGTAGTTGTTGGCCTGCCCATTCTTTGACAACTATCACAACTCTTCACATACTTATTCGAATCCTTAAAAATAGATGGCTAGTAGTATCCAAGACTAAGAATCTTGAATGTTGTTCTTTTAGCTGCAAAATGCCCACCACACGGTTTATCATGGCAAGATTTTAAAATATCAATTATTTCATCATTTCTTACACATCGTCTAATAATCATATCATAACCAGTGTAAAATAAATCTCCATTAACCCATGATTATCGAGCACTTTGTTTGATTAGCCTCTTCTTTTCCTTTGGAGTAAAATATGGAGGTGTTCTTCCTGTGGACAAATAGTTGGCCAAGTTAGCATACCAAGGATTCACTATTAAAATTGCAAATAAATTTTCATCTAGAAAAGAATCTTCAACCGGAACAACCTCACCTAGATTTTGCAGTCTAGAAAGAAAATCTGCCACCTGATTCTCCTTACTTGGTCTATCTAACACTGTGATATTAAATTCCTGTAATAATAACAGCCATCTGGTAACTCTGCATTAGTTACTGGTTTATTCATTAAATACTAATGGCAGAATGGTCAGTATGTACAAAAACCTCATAACCAGTTTATATAATGTTGGAATTTATTCACAACATGTATGATTGCAAGCATTTCTTTTTCAGTGACTGTGTAGTTTAATTTTGCAGGTGTTAGATTTTTACTAATGAAATAGATGGCATAATGAAAAGGACTCCTCTTTTTGGCCTAATGAGGCACCTACTGCAGTATCAGATGCATCTGTAAAGATGTGAAATGGTAGGTTCCAGTTAGGTCCTTTTAAGACTCGTGTGGTTGATAACTTTTCTTTGAGTGTTTCAAATGCTTGCTGACAATTATCATTCTAGTTGAAAGGTGCATCTCTTGCTAGAAGCTTAAACAAAGGTAAAGCTATTTTACTAAAATGTTCAATAAACCTTCTGTAATAGCTTGCATACCCAAGAAAAATTCTTACCTCTTTTTGAGTCTTCGGAATTGGCAAATTGACAATGATCTGGAATTTTAATGGATCAACTTTAATGCCTTGAGAAGAAATATAGTGTCCTAATACTATCCCTTCATTTAACATCATAAAACACTTTTCATTGCTCAGGGACAGATTAGCTTCAATACATCTCTTCAAAAAAATTTCAAGATTCTCTAATGCATGCTCAAATGAATTACCATACACTGAAAAATCATCCATGTAAACTTCGACACAATCATGAACTAAATCAGCAAAAATAGCTAATACACCTCTTTGAAATGTAGCTGGAGCATTGCAAAGTCCAAATGGTAAAAAATTATAATCATAAGTACCCCAAGGACAAGTAAAAGTGGTTTTGTCCTAGTCCTCTAAGGCTATCCTGATCTAGTTGTAGCCACTGAAACCATCAAGAAAAGAGAATGATGATTTCCCAGCTAATGTGTCTAGCACTTGGTCAATAAATGGTAGTTGGAAATAATCATTGAGGGTTGCTTTGTTCAATTGTATGTAATCGACACAAATCCTCCACTTACCATTTTTCTTGGGCACTAAAACCAATGGGGATACCCACTAACAGTCAAAGATAGGATAGATAAAATTGACTTTCAACAATTTTTGTAATTCCTCTCTAACAATATCCTGAAGCATGGGATTCATTCGTCTCTGTGGTTGCCTCACTGGTTTGATATTACTATCCATATAAATATGGTGAGTGCATGTTTCAGGGTGAATTCTGTGCATATCGGTGTAGTCCCAAGCAAATGATTTCTGGTAATCTCTCAATAATTGAATCAATTTTTCCTCCTGAGATGAGTCTAGGTGAGTGCCGATATTCGAAGTTTTTCCTGGACTAATCTCTATGGTCTTGCTCTGTGTGTTTGTGATAGATTGGATAGGAAAAATGTTCTGAAATGTTGTTTGCAAGGAATGAATGGTGCATGTTTCCTGAAAATTTTGTGCCAAAAGTTCATCTGCAACATGGTATTGGTCATTTCTCAATTCCTCGGAAACATCAAGTTGAGAAAGGAACAATTCTACCAAATCATCATTATTATGTTCTTGAAAATCATAGATTTGGTTGATGCTGAAAACAGATTGAACTTCTGCCTTGTCATTGTATTTATCATCAAGCCATAAATTGTGTGCTACTGTTGGTGATTGTGCTAAAGAGTGAGTTGTTTTCTTTTAGTTCCTCGTGAAATGATCATATTACCCGATCTACATCCTATGAATGCATCAACAGTTGCTAACCATGGTCTACCAAGGATGATAGGGTGTCCTCCTAAATTGGATTTTGGCTGAAGAACTAAAATGTCCACTGGATACTCCCAAGAGTCCAGTGAAACAATTATGTCCTCCAAAATCCCTTCAGGAATCACTTTAGACCTATCAGCAAGTTCTAGAAAAATTGTTGTGTGCTGCAAGTTTGTGAGCTAGAGGGTTTTCATGGTTTCAAGAGTCGTCACATTTATGGCGGCCCCAAGATCAATTAAAGTGTTTGGAATATGTATGTTGTTAATGATTATAGTGACTCTGGGAATACCAGGATCAACATACTTTTCCATTGAAATGGTATTTGTCATAAGGCCAACTAAATGTCCAATAACATGAATAGTTTGTGGATCAACTCTTTTCCTAGTAGGCTTTTTAAGACACTGTTCTTTGATGGCTTTAGTATATATGGGAATGTCTTTTATGGCTTGTAGTAGTGGAATTTTTATATAGACATTCTTTAGATCATCTAAAACATCAAACTGTGGTATAGACATGGGAAGTTTTGTTTGGACCAATCTGTCTGGAAAAGGTGGTGGATGCAACGATTGCATTTGTTTATTTTTGATGTCATCATTTTGTTTCTTTTGAATTGGAGTTTTATTTTCATTTTCTTTGTTTTCTTCTTATTTATCAGCTGTTGGAGATTCTTTGTGAAGTACCTTACCAGACCTCAAATTGATATTTTGCAAGGGTAATGTGGGATATGATGGTCCCTCATCTACATTATAAGCTGGTCTCTCTACTCCGTTATTTGGATTTGGTACAGGTTGAGCAGGGATTTGAGTAGGTCTAGGAGGTTGTTGGTTAGATGGAAGTTGTAATTGTGGTGGATTTATTGGTGGAGGAGTAGGCAATGCTTGTTGAGTGGGTTGGGGTTGATGTGGGTAAACAACTTGCTGATGAGGATATTGCTGATATGGTTGAGGATATGGCGAATATGGCTGATGATACTGTTGATATGGCTGCGAATATGGTTGGTATGGTTGAGGATATAGTTGATATTGTTGAGAGTATTGTTGAGATGGTCTCCATTGTTGTTGTGGGTAATTTTTGTGTTGCCATGGCATGGGTACATTCCACGAATTCTGAGCATACATCTGATCATGTGCAGGAAATTGCAAATTCTGGTTTGGGAACATACCTTGAGGTTGAGGTCTTGGCTGCCATGGTCTCTTTGCGCCCATGAAATACATATTCTCCATATCTGTGTTAGCTGCCACATTACAATTCTGCAAAATCTTGACTTTAGAGCAATGAAATATATCATGATTTTTAGTACAAAAGGCACAAAATTGAATGTTTTCTAATGGGCAATCTTTTAAGGCATGTTTCTTCCGGTATTTTGGACAAAAGACAACCATCATTTGATCTTCGTCTTCTTGTCTTTTCTTAGCTTTGAGAGTGTCAATTTGAGTTCCTAAGGTACTCAATAGATTTGTTTTGAATTCCTCTAACAAATTTCCTATTTTAGCTCGTGTGACACTTGTTGAAACAGATTTTGTGGCTTTGGATGATATGGTTCTTTTTCCAATTTTGGCTTTGCTCCTAGAATACTTTTCACATAAATCAGCAATTTCTTCGAAAGGTAAGGTGGAAATATCACCTTTGCCCATCAAATTAAGATAATCTAAGTATTCCTCTCGAATTCCCTTCAAAAATATTGTTCAAATGAGATCAAGAGTCATGGATCGATGTTTTGATTTTTGTAAATTGTAAGCAAATTGTTCCAAGTACTCCACTAGATTTTCATCCTCTTGTTGATTCATCCTAAATATATCATCTTTAGAATCTTTCGATCTACAATAAGGTTGGTATTTCTTTAGGAATATTCTTCTCATGCCATCCCAATCAGTTATTTCATGCTCACCAAGTCCCATGAACCATCTTAGTGCTGATGCTTTTAATGTTGCTGGGAAGAGTCTAAGCCTATGGGCATCATCTGTGTAACCATATATTCGACATACAATGTCAAACTCAAACAAGAATGAATCTAGATCTTCTGAAGCCATGCCATAAAATTTTGGTAACACAGAAGGAGGTATGTTTTTCATTTTTATTTCCTCATCATGATTGTCTTCTGGTTGGTGAATAGGAAATTTAAAGGTTGACTCTTCCTCCTCTCTTTGATCTTGTTGTTGTTCAGGAGTGGGTCTTCTTGCTAATCCTCCTCCTTCCTCAGCCATTTTGATATATTCCTCTAGTGATTTAATTGCTTGCTCAGTGTCACTTGTTCCAAAGAGTTGTTCTAGAGATTGTTGAGTTATTTTTCTACTTTCTCTTTTTGTAGAGGATTCGGGGAGATGTTTCTTCTATGATTCGTGTGCCAATAGGATTTGTCTCTCAATAAGTGTAAGTCTTTGGCCTGATTTGTGTTTATCCTCTAATTTTTGTATGGTGACTTCCTCAGCTGGTGTTGTGTGTTCAATTTTTCCTAAAGGGTTTGCTCTTGGTCGTAGGTTAGTTTTTGGATGGGGGGTTTTTATGAATCTACCTTTATTATCTCTAGATCTAGGCATAAGCAAACATGACTTCTAAAATGACATTTAAAGTCAAATCTATGTTGTGTTTTTTGTTTGTTTTTGTTTTTTGTTTGTTTGTTTTTTTTTTGTTTTTTTTTGTTTTTTTTTGTTTTGTTTTGTTATTTTTTTTTATATTTTGTTTTTTTTCTCGAAATCCTCTAACTGCGCCTCCCCGACAACGGTGCCAAAATGTAGTGGCCAATCTAGGGTGCTATATTAGACTAGATTTAATATCAACCAAGATAGGTAAACTTAGAGGCACGTGTCTAAAGTCTATAGACATAAAAGGATCTCATCTACCTAACTAAGTGTCTACTGTGACAGGCTACAACACTCCTTTACAGGAGATTGAAATATGTTTCCTCTCACACTTTAACACTCATATCATCTAATTTATCTAACTGTTCTAAAGAAACAGCGTGTTGCTAGACTGAGTTTTCAACCCTCTTACAAGGATATCATCCACAAAAGCTCTTTCTAGCTAACACACTAAGCATTCATGAAAATCAAAAGCTCTTTTAAGCACATTGAAATTTTAAATGCATGAAAATAGAGTCCACAAAGACACTTCGAAATCTAATGATCGATCAAATCTTTTACAGGATATTGTTCAATGATCTAGCAATCGAATTCTCAAGCTATCACCATGAATATTATTTGCAAGAACTTCTAATCAAATCAATAAACTCACAAGCAAGAAAATAACATTAAACGCTATTCACACTATTTAGATTCGAAAACGCTATGGAAATGAAAATAAAAGTATACCAATCTCCACGTAGGGCCCATCCACGCTTCAATGGCACACTTATGAAACTTCAAGCGATGAGAATGTTAATGCATAAGCACTGCAAGGGTAAAACAATCATTGTAATTAAGTTCTGGAAGTCGAAACACATGTAAGAGCAATGTTCTAGAAACAATACACAAGAATAACAACCGTTCTGGACAATACAATACGTAGTCTTTTATCTACTTGTCTCCTATCCTATATTCACTAACTTTCCCTCTATAATCGAATGTACATACATTATGCAGATGTTTCTGCTTTTACAAAAAGAGTGATTTTTTTCTTTTCTAATCTTAATTGATTTCCAAAGAAAAACGAAATCAGTTTGGGAAACTCTGGCTTTTTGCTGCCTTTGTGACCAAAAAGGTTGGGTTTGACCAGCATTTATGATGCAAGCCTGGACCGCTCCAGACCGCTACTACTAGGATCTTCCTCGAATCATGCATGTAAAGCTTGATTCATGGCTTGTAATCTTATAAAACATAACCTGAGCTTGAATTTAATTCGTGTGCTCTTCATAAAACTCTTAAAAGAAGCCTATTAAAAATGGACTTACTCGCACAACATATCTCTGTATGTATTCACTACGCACAGCCGCATCAAATCCTCCCCTCGGCGCTGGTTGTAGGCGAAGTTTATCATGCTATCGATACAATTACAATTTCTCAAATAACCAACGCGGATACAATTATAATTATAATTTCCTCCGTTCGGCGATAGCTCAATGATGCTCTCCTGTGCAAATCCTCTGTTTGGCGAACGCCTCTTTGTATCGGAAACAATGGCTCAGTAACATGTATATTACGGTTTATAACAGTTGCTTCCAATTTCAAAAACCCTTCCTCTGTCACAATACTCTCCCTTATAACCAATCAACATAAGCTCGCGTTATTTTCCAGCGTTGAACTACTGTCAGGTCTTTCACTCTCATCACATCTCCAACTTTGCGGCAATGCCTTCTGGACAGTCGATGAGTGGGCGGAATTATACTGAACAGTCAATGACGGGTAGAGAGTCCAAGAGCCCATCAGCCACAGCATCTGCATACACTCGTATTTACATTGACTAACAATGGAATCACTTGGCAGTAAATGTGATGCCGCAAGAGTAAAATGTTCATTCAAAAACATCAGTAATAAAACAAGCGTATGCCTGCCACAGCTGATCCAAGTGGAATGGAATTATGTGATGACGATCTGAACATCAAATTACAACCCATACTGTTTGTCAAATTCCTGAACGCACATAACTATGGATCGGCGTTACCACAGAGGAAGGCACGGCTCCTCAATGGACTAACAGCTATGCGTATTGTTCTATTACGCGTCTTCCTCTATATCGCTCAGATGAGGAGGATTATCTATCTTATAAAGACTGTACTCGTTCCATCTCTTCGGAAAATGTGACTATGCATCTGTTGATTCTCCTTTTCCTTTATTTATCGCTATCCCTCAATCTTCAACCTTTCTCAGGGATACACGGAGGAAACAATTCTTAATTGTATGCTATAATTCCAGGACATCAGCAACACCCTTAGCGGAGTTAAATCTCATTCATCGGTCCGCCCTGTAACCAAAGGCTCAAATATAACTCGAATAGCTTTCCATCATAACAATTGATCACTTACATTCATACGAATCATGCCAATCATAATAACTAGAGCATACACATAATTACTACATTAAGCCAGAAGGCAAACTAATTCAAGGATCATTCTACAGCATGTGCGCATGAGGAAACAAATAAGAACCATATACAATATTGACTTCTGCCATCATGTACAGAACCATCTCAGAATTCATTAACCACAATCATGTTCATGCAAATCATACTTATATTCACATAAAACCAATATTCACAAGAGGTTTACATTCATGGCCAGATATACACATCGATGGCCCTTTTTCAAACTGCTGAAGGCTTACAGCCTTGCTGCACAAACCTACTCTCAATCTCTCCTCCCTAATGTCTTTTTCTCACAAAAAGCCCTCTTATTTATACAATTTAAAAAATCATTTAATTAAATGCTCAATCTCTTAAAATCCTCAACAACCCCTAAATCTCTCAACATCCATAAAGGATAGGTTTTTATCCCTAAAATCCTTCAATTCATTAAATTTCCTCATATCCTTTTATTAATAAAAGGATATTTACATAAATCCTCACCTTCTCCTATTTAATTCAAATTAATTAATAAAATACTAAAAATCATCACACCCCATATTTACAAATTAATATTATCACACCCCATATTTACAAATGGAGAAAAAGGTCTTGATGCTCCCGCATCAGACTCCCCATGTAAGACAATTCATGACCACCTGGTCATATGTCTGGATATCTCCTCCCGGATCCCAAATTTTATTTTGTAATCCTTCCGTGCTTGCCGATTGCTTTACTGTTGTTGTCATCTGCTGTTGTCTTCCACGTTTCCATATTTTGTGCTGTAGTGCTCCACCTGCACTGCTCTTGCAATCCTTCATTGTCATTCTCTTGTTGTCATTCCTTTTCTTTCTTTTTGTTGTCCTTCTCTGGGCTGTCTTTATCATTAACCTCCTTATCAACTCAATTTCGCTGTCCAGTATGTCCTCTGTTTGCTGATTGTTTCCAACATTTTCAATAACCCATGTTGCTCTTGCTGTCACTATGGATGTTGCGGCCTCCCAATCTTCCTTTCCCTCTGCAACATTCCTTTGCTCATCACCTGCAATTTCATCTTGAGTATCTGCTTTGTCATCCTTCATCAGCAATCTATCCTGGACATTCATCCTCTGTTCTTCCAATTTCCTCCTTCGAAAATCCATTTCTCTATATAACTCAATGATTTTACTTGGAGTGGACTTTGGAAATTTTACACGATCTTCCATTTCCTCACATGATCTTTCTTCTGCTAAATCTTCCTTAACATCCTTCAGTAGATGTTCTTCTTCTTCTTCCAAACCTGCAATCACACACAAATCATTAGTTTTAAATTCACAAGACCTTACGGTCTTATTTGATGCTTCAGTCATCAAATCTTTGGGCTGCTTTGAATCATTCATATGATTCAACTCCTCTAGCTCTTCATCACTTTCAAAAAGTAATGGTCCACTTTCTGGGTAACATAACGAAACTTCAACATCTTCCTTTTGTTGTAGCTCAACTGTTTCAAGCTTCTCTATCCTCTGTCTGGCATCTATAACCTGTTCAAGTTCCCTTATTTCCTTTATCAACTGCAAATTTACCTGATGATTCCACTTCTCTTGTAGTCTCTGCCACCTCAACCTCTTTCTTATGACATAACCATGCTTCTGGTTTTCCTCATTTCTTTGCAACATGTCCATTAACACCTCAAGCTAAACTGCTATCTCAGCCTTCTCCCTTTAATATTCCTTTTTGCTTAACTGTCTCTGTATGCCAATTGCCTTGGCATCCTTCTCCTTTTGTCCTCTGCTGTGGTTGATTTCAGAACCTCTGTTATGACTGTCACTTTCCATTTCTATGAGTCCCCACTCACTTTACTATGAGTTGCACTAAAGCCTCTTTCGCAGCAAGTCCTGTCCTGCCGCCACTTACCTCACCAAGCCCTCCTCACTCGGTCTTTTGGTAAGCAATTGGTTCTATCTCCAGAACCTCCTTTGAGCACTTCTCTTTGCTCTTCCTGGCTTCAACTCATCTCTCTGTTTACAACTGTCTTCCTTATCCAATCTCTATTGGATTTCCTCAAGGTTCTGCCACCTCTATGTTTCACCTAGAAACTTTCACCAGCTTCCTTTATCTGTCAATTGCAATAATATTTCAATGCAAAGACTACAATATTCTTTTCTTCAAAAAAAACATATCATCTTACCTCCAAGATCTCTTCTGATCTTGTCCTTCGATTCACCTGCACTTCATTTACCTTTAGAATCTCATCACTCCTGCAAATCTGTTCAGCAAATCTTTATGCTTCCTCTGCGCAATTTCACTGTCAAACAGATTTTAAAATCTGATCCTCTCTTCCAATCTTCTGGCTTTATTCGGCAAACTTTAGATCAAAATAATTCACAGAAACTATCCTCAACAAATGGTTCGAAACCCACAACCCAATCATCTTCTTTTCAACAGGTTCAATAGCATTAAAAATCCCTTGTTCACGTCTAAAAAAAACCATCAGTTTCATTGTTCTATTTTAAAGCCCCAATGCTTCTCATTAAGAATGCATTTAACTCACTTCCATACAATCGAAATCAACCAATGCACCCTTGGTTTGTTTTTACAAACATTTCATGCCACAGCTTTTAATACCATCCTCATAATGGAACTCCAATTCATTGCAAATTAATAACACTGTTCGGATTTTAAAATGGAAATCTATATGTGCGCCTTATTTAGACAATTGTATCTGAATTTCATACCTGGATATCTGCGTTTGTGACCAGGAATGAACTCCATTCCAGTGCTGTACCATTTGCAACGATATGCCATTCTATTCACCTCCTTGGACGCTGCAACCATCAATCCTCAATCTGTCTCTTGTCAGTAAAACACAATTCAAAATTAAACAACCCAATACCTGCACGATTCTTCCTTCATTCAGCTGCATATCAGATTTAAAATCTGATCATTCATCACACATTCAGAAATATATTTCAGTTCAACAAACCTTCTGTCTTTATTCATAAAAACAAACCTTCTTCATTCAACAGAGCCAAGCTCTGATACCAAAATGATGCAAGCCTGGACCGCTCCAGACCGCTACTACCAGGATCTTCCTCGAATCATGCATGTAAAGCTTGATTCATGGTTTGTACTCTTATAAAACATAACCTGAGCTTGAATTTAATTCGCGTGCTCTTCATAAAACTCTTAAAAGAAACCTATTAAAAATGGACTTACTCGCACAACATATCTCTGTATGTATTCACTACGCACAGCCGCATCAAATCCTCCCCTCAGTGCTAGTTGTAGACGAAGTTTATCATGCTATCGATACAATTACAATTTCTCAAATAACCAACGTGGATACAATTATAATTATAATTTCCTCTGTTCGGCGATAGCTCAATGATGCTCTCCTGTGCAAATCCTCTGTTCGGCGAACACCTCTCTGTATCGGAAACGATGGCTCAGTAACATGTATATTACGGTTTATAACAGTTGCTTCCAATTTCAAAAACCCTTCCTCTGTCACAATACTCTCCCTTCTAACCAATCAACATAAGCTCGCGTTATTTTCCAGCGTTGAACTACTGTCAGGTCTTTCACTCTCATCACATCTCCAACTTTGCGGAAATGCCTTCTGGACAGTCGATGAGTGGGCGGAATTATACTGAACAGTCAATGACGGGTAGAGAGTCCAAGAGCCCATCAACCACAGCATCTGCATACACTCGTATTTACATTGACTAACAATGGAATCACTTGGCAGTAAATGTGATGCCGCAAGAGTAAAATGTTCATTCAAAAACATTAGTAATAAAACAGGCGTATGCCTGCCACAACTGATCCAAGTGGAATGGAATTATGTGATGACGATCTGAACATCAAATTACAACCCATACTGTTTGTCAAATTCCTGAACGCACATAACTATGGATCGGCATTACCACAGAGGAAGGCACGGCTCCTCAATGGACTAACAGCTATGCGTATTGTTCCGTTACGCGTCTTCCTCTATATCGCTCAGATGAGGAGGATTATCTTTCCTATAAAGACTGTACTCGTTCCATCTCTTCGGAAAATGTGACTATGCATCTTTTGATTCTCCTTTGCCTTTATTTATCGCTATCCCTCAATCTTCAACCTTTCTCAGGGATACACGAAGGAAACAATTCTTAATTGTATGCTATAATTCCAGGACATCAGCAACACCCTTAGCGGAGTTAAATCTCATTCATCGGTCCGCCCTGTAACCAAAGGCTCAAATATAACTCGAACAGCTTTCCATCATAACAATTGATCACTTACATTCATACGAATCATGCCAATCATAATAACCAGAGCATACGCATAATTGCTACATTAAGCCAGAAGGCAAACTAATTCAAGGATCATTCTACAGCATGTGCGCATGAGGAAACAAATAAGAACCATATACAATATCGACTTCTGCCATCATGTACAGAACCATCTCAAAATTCATTAACCACAATCATGTTCATGCAAATCATACTTATATTCACATAAAACCAATATTCACAAGAGGTTTACATTCATGGCCAGATATACACATCGATGGCCCTTTTTCAAACTGTTGAAGGCTTACAGCCTTGCTGCACAAACCTACTCTCAATCTCTCCTCCCTAATGTCTTTTTCTCACAAAAAGCCCTCTTATTTATACAATTTAAAAAATCATTTAATTAAATGCTCAATCTCTTAAAATCCTCAACAACCCCTAAATCTCTCAACATCCCTAAAGGATAGGTTTTTATCCCTAAAATCCTTCAATTCATTAAATTTCCTCATATCCTTTTATTAATAAAAGGATATTTACATAAATCCTCACCTTCTCCTATTTAATTCAAATTAATTAATAAAATACTAAAAATCATCACACCCCATATTTACAAATTAATATTATCGCACCCCATATTTACAAATGGAGAAAAAGGTCTTGATGCTCCTGCATCAATTGACCATGTATCCAGGGGCTTTAGATTCACTATTGAATAGATCTTTCACCATGTATGTACATTCCAGATCACGTTCCTATCCTTTGTTTTGATTTTCCTGTCATGCCACGTGTCACATCATAAACCATTTACACGAAGTCATGACATCCTGTAATTTTTTTTGTTGAAAATTTCTATTTTTTAACATAAAAATTCACAAATTAAATTTAGTGTAAATTAACAACTATAATGCTTTGATTAATCAATTTCAATGGACTGTGAGAGGTTTATGGGAGAAAAAGATAGACAAATGATGGATTAATAGAAGAAAAGGATGGCAATGAAATGGTACCAACAGAAGGATATGTTTGTCCTTATCTACCTTGATGATATAACAATATACTCCAGCATCCATCATGACCATTTACGACATTTGAAGAAAGTGTTTTCGAAGTGCAAAAGGTTTGGGATCTCAATCAATCCTAAAAAGTCACAGTTTGCTTTAGAAGAAGGCAAGTTGTTAAGACATATTGTTTCTGCTGCAGGTGTCCGAATTGACCCAGAAAGAATACAAGCAATATAGACTTTGTCTGTCCCGAGATCAAAGAAGGATATCCAGTCTTTTCTAGGAAAAATAAACTTTGTGAGGAGGTTTATACCAAATTTTGTAGAACTTGTGAAGCATCTTACCTCCATATTGAAAAAGGGATCAGAGATCAAATGGACTGAAGCAGCAAGAAAATCATTTGATTCCACTAGAAAAGCTATTATGGAAGCCCCCACTTAAGCAACCCAGACTACAGCAGGGAGTTCCATATATTTTCTTTTGCCTCTAATGACACCCTTACAGCTATTATATTGCAATCAGATGAAGAAGGCTCGGATCATCCAGTGGCATTTTTCAGCAAAACATTAAGGGATTCCGAGTTGAGGTATGATATTATTGAGAAACATGCATATGCTCTTATCAAATCTTTGAAAGCTTTTAGAGTTTATATTCTACATTCCAAGATAATTGCATATGTACCCTCAACTGCAATAAAAGATGTCCTAACACAGCCTGATTCTGATGGAAGAAGGGCTAAATGGATTGCAAAGTTGATTGAATTCAATATAGAACTGAAGCCCACCAAGCTTGTCAAAGGTCAGGGTCTTTCCAGATTATTAGCTGAAGAAAATTGCAGAACATTGGACATAAACCTTATGTGCTCGAATTCAGAGAATGTTCAAACAGAAATAGCAGCTGAACTAGAGAGAAAGCAGTCAATGGTAGAAAATCTAGCTTCTTGTGATTGGTATGTTGTAATAGTTAAATTCTTGCTGAAGCTAGAAACCCCTCCAAGATTTACTCAAAGTCAAGCCAGAAATATTAAGCTTAAAGCAGCTAAATATTGCATTAATGAAAATCTACTCTATTGGAGGGACCCATCTGGAATGCTTTTGAGGTGTCTAGACAAAGAGCAGTCAATAGAAGTTATACAACAGTTTCATTCCAGCATATGTGGAGGACACCATTATTGGAAAACTACAGCTCACGAAATCCTCAGAGCTGGGTATTATTGGCCCTCCTTATTTACTGATGTATTTTCATTTGTTAAATCTTGTGAGAGGTGCCAAATATTTGAAGGGAGACAGCAGTTGAAGTCCTTGCCCTTAAAAACAATACGTGCAAAAGGACCTTTTCAGCAGTGGGGCTTGGATTTCATTGGAGAAATCAATCCACATTCCAGTGGCCGGCACAGATGGATATTAGTAGCCATTGATTACTTCACTAAGTGGATTGAAGAAATCCCTATCAGGAAGGTTGATCATAATGTGGTCATGAAGTTTTTGACAGAGCACATCTTTACCAGATTTGGTTGTCCATAGAAATTAGTCACAAACAATGCAGCAGCCTTCAAAGCAAAAGAATTGGTGGACATGTGCAATTCAATGGGCATTAAACTGGTTCATTCCACCTCATATTACCCTCAAGGAAATGGTCTAGCAGAATCTTCCAACAAAAGTCTGATAAGGATAATAAAAAAGCTGTTGGAGGACAACAAAAAGAATTGGGATTCTAAGCTCAAGCACTTTGGGCTGACAGAGTGACCATTAAGAGATCCACAGGGAATTCTCCATTCAAGCTGGTGTATGGCATAGAGGTAGTATTTCCAATTCAGCTTACTCTCCCTGTGGCAAAGTTCCTGCAACAAGAACAAAATGAGGAAAAAGACATGGCAAAGAGGATCACTGATTTAGTAGAGGTACATCAAATCAGAGAATAGCTGGTTGAAAAGGCTGCAACACATAAAAAAAAGATCAAGGAAGCTTTTGACAAAAAGGCAAAGGTAGATAATCTTTAGGTTGGAGATTTGGTTCTAAAGAGGGATGCATTGAAGGAAAAGAAAGGCAATCATGAGAAGTTTGATGCTTTCTCGACAGGACCTTTTATCATTTCTCAAATCCAAGGGAACAATACCTTTATGCTGAAAAACATGGGAGGAGAAGCAGTTTTTTATGGCCCAATTAATGGGCGTTTTCTGAAAAATTATGTGGTTTAAGGTCTTTGGCCTTAAAATTGTAAATATTTTATTTTATCAGTTTTAGTGTAGGTTCAAATAGACTCCATGCCCAATGGAATACTAGGCAATGTTTTTTAAGCTTGTTTTGTATGAAGGCATTGGTCTACAGTTCTTGAGACCTTACAGGGAGGATCTCATCCCCAGAAGGAGCCAGTGTTAGCTCTGTTATAGGTTTTTGATGTTCAAGGGACCTAAGTACGCTCATTTCCTTGCTTTCTGCTCAGAAAAGGTCTACACTGGTCACCTTCATTATTTCCTTTCACCCCCACCTCCATTTTACTTCTAAAACTCTGGGTAATTCCACAATTCCTCTGACCCCCGAGCACTATGTTTTAGCCATCACATGACTAAGTTCACATGACCACATGCTTTCTCCAGTTTTTTCGGTCACATCTACCACATGTCGCCCTCCTATTGCGATCGCTCCCCCGCATATGAATACCACCCACCTTCGAAAAGCGGTGTGGGAAATACCGCTTACTACCTGTCCGCCATCTCCCACTCGTCATCATCCGTGTACCTTCCGCCCCCGATAACCGTTGTATCTATCCACCCAAGATCCAATGGCTTAGGACTATTTGTTCCCGCTTTCTCCTAATGTCCCTCACCGATAGATCTCCGTCGTTCATTCGTTTAACCCAACGGCCAACTTTCTTCCTCCGCCCATCCACGTCAACAGCCATTCTATGCTCCTGAAGGACGAAGGTGGCAAGCTACCTATATCTGGCACAATTACTTTTCAACAACTGCATTCAAAAGCATTATGGCCAAAGAACAAGAAGGACGTTCCTCGAGCAAATCACAACATTTATCAGTTATGGATCATTCTTTCATAGGACATTCTACCTACTCAAGAAGGACAACATAATATTAGAGAGGATCAATTTTGTTCATTAAAGCCAGCAGATCATCGCAGAGACTCTATTAGATAATTAATGTGGTTGGTAGTCTATTATGACCCCTCCATGCATAGAGCAGCAGAGCATTTTTGTAATCAAACTCCATATATACCCAGAACACAGATGTAGTCTGGGATGATGGTTGATGGTTGTTGTTTTGATGTAAGGTTCAACTTCTGGAGACTGTAACTACTTTGATACTTGCAGCATATGGTCTTCATTTTCAGCTAATACAAGCTTCTTTTGCTGTTAATTGCTCACTTTCCACTTCTATTCTATTCTAGGTTGTGCCTGTTATGCATTTATTCATGTGCTTTTGATATTTAACATTAGAGGGGCTGTCATCCCACCTCTGTGTTAGAATCTTGCATGTATCATTGAATGTGTTGTTTCAGGTTTTTGTTTACTTAATGACAGGGAGCTGTCATCCTATCTGTGCATTAGGAAATAGATTTGCAGACCTCTTTACTGGTTGCAGCAATCCATCACAGGCTCTTGTGCATCTGTTGGTGTGGTCAGTATTCTCCATATTCACCTAATCCTTAAACTGTGAGTGATTGGTGGTCTAAAGCCTTGTAGTCTGGGGGTGTTCACCCATGTCTGGAGTTGAGCATAGTAGAAGTGCTTATCTAGCTTGAACAAGCATCGTTCCTTCCATTCATCCATTTCCAACATTAAGTTGAGTTTTGTAATGTTCTTGAGCATCTTTGAGATACAAACTAGGAGAGTTCTTGGGGTGATAACATATACATGACTCTAAATTATGTTACAATGACGCTCAAGGGCCTATTTATTATCGAACAATAAGGGAAAACCCTAAACAACCAAAACCCTAACCCCAGGGTATGGAACACCAAGAGTTTTTGGACCCCGTTGGGGTTAGTTAAGCAACCAACTTCCTGAGGTCATAACTTGGTCATATTATCTTTGTTTGGCTCGTACGATACATTGTTGGAAAGATCTCTCTAAGTACTACAATATTTGTGTTAGGAAAATGCTTGCACATGCCAATAATATTGGGGCAGCTACCGACCTAAAAAAAATGACATTTAGGAGATCAAAACAGCTCTAGAAGTTTAGGACCTGAAAAATTGCTAAAAATAGTAAATGATACAATAGAAAAGGAAACAGATGAAATTGAGTGGAGGTCTAGGTGGAAGAGGCAAGTGGCCACCAATAGTTGTTGGGTGTGGAGCCTGATTATCATCTGTATTCAAAGGTATTGCCTCATTGGACTCCAGTTTGTAATGGGGTGGCAACCCTTCCCATAAAATATTTGCTGCAGGGGGGGTCCACAGGGGGCGGCTATGACCTTTAGGAGCCCCCACCCTGGCGGGGGGATCGGGGGCAGTGCCCTCGAAGCTAAAAATAGATGTAAAATTGCCTTGAAAAATGTTGTAATTTTGTAGTCAATCTGATTGTTCATTAGGCGAAGATCTGATGGTATAAGTTATGTTTAATTTAGGGTTTTTTCACTAGAAGGCAAGCCCTCACTATATATGAGGGAATTGTATTGTGTCTATGTAGATCTGTATTCTAAGTGAGGAAGAGAGAGGAGATTAAGAGTGAAGAGGGAATTATAGCGGATCTATTGTAGGTTGTATTTCTTCAGTTTGTTGGATAATATAAAAGGAAGGACTGGTTGTTTCTCTGTGGATGTAGCCCAAACTAGGTGAACCACATATAACTGTGTCTCTCTTGTTTTATGTGTTTGCTTTGTTTATATTTTTGCAATATTTTATGTGTTCCATTTCTCTCTAATATATAAATTTCTAACAATATCCACCTGGATCAGTCCTCCCTCCACAGGAAGAAATGGTCACCATTGCATGCAAAGCCTCCATGAGGTGAGGAAATTTTTGTTGAACTTGGTCTCTGGTGAACCACTTTCCCTGGTGAAGGATTTGAGTTTCTTTGACAAATCGATATAGTTGGATCCTATGCTGGCGAGTGTTATTTATCTACATGTCCATGATCTAATTAGTTGTCACTTTTTCCATGCAATATGTGTTTAACTTTGTTGGTGTGAGTTTCTTTGCAATGTCAGATGTGTCCAACAATGATGGAAATTATGGCTGAAAGCGGTCTACATTGAACACTGGGTGTAGATTAAGGAACAATGGAATGTTGAGCTTGAATGCATTGTCCCCTACAACCTTGGTGATGGTGTATGGCCCATATTTGAGAGGATGAATCTTGTGGTGGGGTCCAGCGAGGCGCTCCTTCTGCAAATGTAGCCAAACTTTGTCACCCACCTAGAACTTGTGTGACACCCAATGTTGTTCAAGACACTGCTTGTACTTAGTGTTGGCTCTGCCCAATATATCATGGACTTGTTGTCATACATTTTGAATGCCTTCAATGAAGTTGTTAGCCCTATTGGCTTTGGATTGGATGTGAGCCGAATCTTCCCGAGTAGCTGCAAACAGTATGACCACATTAATGGGACATAATTGCTGAAATCCCATCCCTATCTGAAAAGTGTTGTGGCTCGTTGAGCTATGGAGAGCTCTGTTGTAGTTGTGTTGGACATAGGAGAGGATTTCATCCCAGGTGCGTGGATGCTTCAAGGTGTACTTGCACACAATGTGTACAATCTTCTTGTTGACGACCTTTGTTTGGCTATCAATTTGGGGGTGGAAAGCCATGGACTTAGTAAGTTTGGTATCCAACATCAACTAGAGACTTGACCAAAATGCACTTAGGAATTTTCTATCCCAATCTAAGACAATATATTGTGGGATCATAAAGTGTACCCACACTTTCTCAAAGAAGAGGTTAGTAGTGGTCTCTACCATGATACTCTTCTTGTAGGCCGCCATAATGACCATCTTATAGAATTTTTCAACGACTGTGAAAATCTAGTCATTGCCATGCTTAGTAGAAGGGAGGATTGACATGTAATCCATGAAGATGGATTCCCAAGGTAGAATAGGAGTAGGAAAAGGTGTATATAGACCTTGTTTCTTGATGGTTGGTTTGGAAAGAATGCATGCAGTGCAGGATCTAATGTACTTTCCAACATCTCGACGAAGGTTTAGCCAATAAAAATATTTCTGCAGTACTGCCACTATTTTCTCTACTCCAAAATGTCCAACGACCTAACTGTAGTGCGCCTCCCAAATAATCTTGGCATGCTCCCTTGAAGGAACAAAAATGTGTCCCAGGTGGCATAATAGTGCATCCTGGAGGTGAAGATTTGGAACTTTCTTACCTTCCAGGAGTGTCTGGTATTTGCTCCTGAATTTTGGATCACTCTTGTAATGATGTGGCCATCTCAAAGTCTCGTGCCCACAGGAGTCAAGCATAGTAATCACAACCATGAATAGTGGTCAGCTAAGGCAGTCTGCAAAATTATTGGTGCTGCATTTATTCTATTTAATGTTCAAATGGAACTGTTGAAGGTATGTGGACCATTTCTAATGGCGATCGTTCTACAAGTTCCCTTGTGTCTATATGAACTGCAAGGGTTGGTGGTTTGTGTGGATGACCATTTCCTTTCCCAGAATGTAATGCTTCCATTGACGGCATGCCTAAACTATAGAATACATTTCTTTGTCATAGAAGGGATACTTTCGGACTATGTATGAAAGTGTCTCACTGTGGTAGGCCATCAGATGCTCTTTCTAAGTAAGAACTGCACCAATGGCACAGTCGAAGGCATTTGTCTCAATCTCAAATGGTTGCTGCAAGTTTGGTAATGTGAGCACTGGTGCATAATAGAGGCGATGCTTCAACTCGAAAATGCCTTCTATTAGGTTTTGGACCAAAATATTGTTGCTTTCACTCTGCCCTTGGTGACTTTACTTAAAGGCCAAGTGATATGAGAGAACCCCAACACGAACCTGTGGTAGAAATTGAGAAGACCCAGAAAGCTGCGAAGCTCAATTAGAGTGGTTGGGGCTGGCCAATCTTGAATGACTTGTATCTTGTCTAGGTGCACATGCACACCCTGTTCATCAATGATGTACCCTAGATATTGAACCTAGGTCATGCCAAAAGTGCATTTCTCCAAATTGGCACACAACTTGTGTTGTCATAGGGTTTGGAGGACCTATCGAATATGGTGGAGTTTCTCTTCCTAACTCTGGTTGAAGATCAAGATGTCATCTAAATATACCAAAATGAATGCATTGGTGAAGGGTCATAAGATGTTTTCCATCAATCTCATGAAGGTTGC
The DNA here is from genome assembly GCA_000404065.3 of Pinus taeda. NCBI lineage: Eukaryota > Viridiplantae > Streptophyta > Pinopsida > Pinales > Pinaceae > Pinus > Pinus taeda. Next base: position 6,477 of record APFE030851454.1, on the reverse strand, counting down.
GGGGGAATTCGTCAACCTGAAAGGCATGACCAACCATTTGAAAAGGACCTCCTTGGATTTGAAGGTAGTCTTCCACACATCAAAGAGTTCAATAGGCACCTGGTGATAACTGAACTTCAAGTCAATATTTCTGAAATATTTGGCCCCCTTGAGCTGGTCCAGAAGGCCATCAATCCATGGGATTGGGTACCTATTCTGGACAGTGATCTCGTTTAGTGCCCGATTGTCAATATAGAGTCTCCAAGTCCCACCCTTCTTCTGTACCAATACGATCAAGCTCCCACAGGGTGATGAGCTTGGTCTGATGTTCCCTTTCTACAAAAGCTCTTAAATCTACCTCTTGATCTCATCGTTCTCTAGAACAAAGCGTCGATAGATTGGTCTATTAGGTAGTAGCGTGCCCAAGGTCAAATTGATGGAGTTCTTGACCTGATAGTGCAGAGGTACCCCCATACGTGAGGAAAAAATGTCCCTATATTCCTTAACAACCTTTTCCATATGTTTCTACTCTATAGAGGAGCCTTGTCTAGTGTTCGTGGGCACAATATTCTTCTCGCCCTAAGGGTAAATCATAAGGAAAAAATTTTGTGGTCTGTGAAATGGTCTTACTGCATTGCTTTGCAAAGATCAAAGGGATGGTGGTAGGTGGGGCTACCTCCTGTATCCTATACAAATTATTACCCGAAGTAATAATAATAAAGTGAGGTCTAGGCTCATATACAACATGCCACTTCCACAAGTATGGTTTTACTGATAATACATCACAAAATTCAAGAGGAGAAACATCACAAAGTACCTCATCCATGAAGGGCTTGATGTTGTATGGAAGGTGACATTGTTGGCTGACACAGAGATCTCATCCTTGGTGAAGCCCCATGATGGTGTATAGTTGTGGATGTGTTGTAGTCATTAGGCCCAGCCGCTTCACGACCTCTACTGAATGAAGTTATTTTGGCTCTTGCTATCGATAATGAACTCTAATGGAGAACCCTTCACCTACATCTTTGAGTGGAAGAGGTGTTCCCCCTCCTCTGGATCTTTAGGCCCATTCTTCTTGATCTTGGTGGTGGCCATAGTGGCACCAGGCTTTGCATTAATGATCTCCTTCCCTTTATCATTCCTCTTGTCGGTTTTTGATTTAGAGTTGAAACATGCATATGATTCGAAAGCCTTCAATTCAACCACCAGTGACTACTTTTCCTGACACTCACTTGTGTTATGAGTGGAGCAATTATGGAACTCACACCATTTTCCCGTGTCCTTCTTTGTCTTCATGGTGTTGTTCTTCGGTTGCGACTTTGGTGGGTTGTCCTAGGTTGATCCACCTTGGATTTGTCCTTTGCTCTACAATTTGGGGGCACCTTCCTCTTTGCTTCGGATTCACAGATCCAAAGTCTCGCTTCTTCTATTTGAACTTCTACTTAATCTTGGCAACATATCAGTATGTCATGTCGAGCGAGGAGATGTCTAAGAACTCCATATCGTCTTGGATGAACCTATGTAGACAACCATGATACTTAAGTACCAAATGTATCTCAGAACCCTTGATACCTAACTTCATGCGAAGGGTATGAAAAACATTGGTAAACTCTAGCACATCTTGGCCCCTTCCGTGTTGCAATGTGGTCCACTTTATGTATTTATCCTCATAGCTCCCAACGGTGTATTACTGCTCCTTGATGGCGTCCCGGAATGAATTCCAAGTGGGTGTGATTGAAAATAGTGAGGGTGAACTTTCATCCTTCTTCTCACAATAGGTTTCCCACCAGTCCTTGACATGGGGGGTGCCTTCGAGAAGTGTGAAAGTGATCTTTTCCCAGCTAGAAAAATCATGAATAGAAAAATATCCTTCTAAGAGATTTAACTGTTTATCTACGGCACCTGTATCTATCTGACCTTAAAATATGGGGATGTCAAATTTAACTTGTACCATAAAGGGTGTGGCACTTCTAGAGTGGTTGTTGGAAGAAGATGTGTCGCCTTTGGGTAGTCGCTAAAGGATCTAGGCAAAGTTGTCCATTATGGCATTCCTGTGTCGCTCGAGGGCTTCTTCGAGAAAGATTTTGAAAGGATCTCTTGCACCCTCGTCTTTCTTCTCTTCCGCCATGGGAGGCCATTGTGATTTGCGAGGCTGGTCTTGTAAAGGTTCAACCAATTCGAGCCCTAACTCCTTATATCCCGATCTCATTGGGGACATGCAAAGAAAAATAGAGAAAGAGCAGACCGCTGTAATACCATTGATTCGAACTTAAACAAGAATGCAAAAAATTATAGATATAGCCATAAATACAGAGATGAAACAAAAATAACACTTCATTTCATTAATATCAAATACTAAAATATGCTTACAAACATAATGGAAATAAACTAGCTCAAGCGATGGTAGTTTATCTCTGAGAAGAGATGTGGCGGCTACATGCCTCTGAATTTTGTTACAATGAGGCTCAAGGGCCTATTTATTATTAAACAACAAGGGAAAACCCTAACCCTGGGAGATGGAATGCCAAGAGTTTGTGGGCCCTGTTGGGGTTAGTTGGGAAGCCAACTTCCCGGGGTCGTAACTTGGTCATATTATCTCTGTTTGGCGCGTACGATACCTTGTTGGAAATATCTCTCCGAGTACTACAAGATTTGTGGTAGGCTCATGCCCATAGCCATTAGGGGGTCAAAACCACTCTGGAAGTTGAGGACCCAAAAAACTGCTAAAAATAGTAAATGTTGTAATAGACAAGGAACTAGATGAAACCATCTAGAGGTCTATTGGTGGAATAGGTGGGTGGCCACCAATATCTACCTGGATCAATTTTGGCACACAATTTTGATAATATTTGTTTTGTCGTGCATGATGATTTTTGCCATGGTTTTTGTAGTTTCAATTAAGGAACCATAATTGTATTCTAATATATGGTAAATGGGTTGGTGGTTCATGGATGTTGTAGAATATATATGTTGTATTGTAACATTGTAAAAAAGAATGTATTTAAAATATTGTTAGGTTTCTTTCTTTTGGGTTTCCAAGATTTTGTTGCATCTTTTCTATTTTATTAACAATCTCTTTGCAACAATTAATTGTATGGGGTTAAAACCTACAAAAATGAGAGGAGTGCAAGAAAATAGTCGCAAGAGAAGAAAATACAACATCTAGAAATTGAAGGAACATCAGTCTATTTGCATAGGATTAGGAGGTAGCCAACATGTTGGGGGGTTGATCTACTGAAGTTTAGAGGTTTGTATTTTTTCCCACAAAAATTATGAATTTCTTATTATATCTTGTATTTTCTTCAATGGACCATTTTCCCATGAGGGAATACCTTGTATGCTTTCATAATTATTGTAATGATAAGCATATTTAAAGGGAAGAAATATTTTTGTGCATATGTGGAGATTGGTTCATTTGCTTCTAATGAAATTTTCATTTTACAGGTTAAAAATCCTAATGGTGCATTTTATTCAATACACTATAATTTAAATTAATTTTCAACAAGGAAATTACTAGGAATTAATTTTCCTAAGTGACGAGATTAAAAAATTTCACATTGTCTAGGACTTATACTTCTCTGCAAGAATTAACAATAAAATATGATCTCTGTAGGCCTAAAACCCTCAAGCATCGATCCCAATATTGGGAATGGTTTCTTTTGTGCATGAAAACTCTTCTCTAATAATTCATTTTTCCACACACTCACGTGAATTCATGTTTCAACTTCAAAAATCAAGGCAAGTACTCTTGTCCATGCCTCCCATTGATTGCTAAGAGAACTCATAAACCACCACTTCACCTGCATCATTGTGGAAGGTGGCTTCTCAATTAATAGGTTCTCTCATTTGTTGGAATTCAAAATTACACTAAGAAGGTGGTTGAGTCAAAATAATGACAATTTTTACTTATTTAATGCCATCATAAAACATCAATCTCATAACATGAACAAGCAGCACAAGATATACATGGATACCTTTATGGGAGAAAAATATAATTTTTATTATTTTTTATTTTTTTTATTTATTTTATTTATTTTTATATAAATGATCTTGTACACACCAATCCCCTTTGATTCTTTGTAGGCACAAACCTATAAGAGACATTAATCCCCTTTGTTGTTTTGTAGGCACCAACCTACATGAAACACCAATTCTCTCTACTACTTTGTAGGCACTAAACCACAAGAGAAAACAATCCCCTTTACTGCTTTGTAGGCACCTCTCTACAAGAGGCACCAATCCCCTTTGTTGCAAAATTTGTAGGCACCAACCTATAGAAGACACCAATCCCCATTGTTGCAAATATTCGTAGGAACCTACCTACTTGCTTTGTTACTCATAATGTCTATTAGATTCTCTTGCTTTCACCAAGTCTACTTGTTTCTGTTGTCTTCACTAGCTCTATTAGTTGCTTCTACCTTCAAAAGGTATATTTCTCCCAAAACTTGTTGCTTTTGGTTGAATGAATTTTCACATGATTCCACATACATAATTTTGCAAATATATTCCTAAAATTTCTACCACATGTAGTTGTATATCTCTTTTCTACCTCATCCAAATTTTATAGTCCAAAACATCTTAGAAATAAAATTATAGCAACAAGGACAAGCTAACATCTTTGAAGTATGTTTTATGAGCATTCATGAACATTAACTTCCTTAAATAATATGTATGAAATTGTAGCGAAAAGGTCAGAAATTGCTATTATATGTACCTTGAGATATCTTTTTTGTCTCCTTCAAATTTCAGATTTTGAAACATCATAAAAAGAAAGATATAGCAAAAATACCAGGCTGATCACTAGTTTGAAGAAAATCTTAGGAGCATAATCCTAACTTTCTTAGTGAATATCTGCAAAATTACAGTGAACCAAGGTATGTAATTTCAATAACAGGTACATAACAAAGGCTTCTATCTGTATCCTCCAAGTGTCACATTCTAAAACATCCCAGAAGAAAATGTTATAACGAAAATTCCCACATGACATGTTCACCTTATAAATTGCATTTTTGCTTCCTCCTTTAGACTCTAAGAATCACCCAAAAAGTTATTCCTCAACTACCCTTCCAACCTCATATCGCTTCTTACTTTTCTTTCGTACAAATGAACTCACATTCCATTTATTTATAGAGTTTTTACGTTCACTTATAGGGATGACTTGTAAAATTGGATGGGTCATCATTTTTGTCTCCTCATTCCTATGGAATCATAGGGAGTTCCATATACCATTGGAAATGTCTTGGAATAGCATTTCCAAACATATATCCTATGCTCCCATTTGAGCTAGATAATTGGAGTAAAAATTCCTTCAAGGATAGGGTATCCAAATGAGGCATCAAAAGTCCAAAAACAATATTTTCAGCAATCTTCATTTTCCAAACCTTATCTTGGGCATAAGTAGTCCCCCCTGCCTTTGACATCAATGAAAACAATATTTCCAATATCATTCAATGAGTCTTGGGCAAGAGGGAAAAGACAAGAGAATAATTTCAAATTTAAAAATTTAACATGGATTTGGTGAGGTTTTTGGTATTTTCAAATAATGTTATTTGCACAACCTCCTTACCAATTGCACTCATGGTATCATGATCAATGTAGGTTCTCATTCTCTCAATCAAATGATTAGAATTTTTCCATTAATAAGTGAAATACATTTACATCATTTTTTATTTATCCACTTTATTTTGATCAAAATGACAAAATATCCATGCTACAACGTACAAACAAAACTTAGAAATAATAATTACATGCTTAAGCTAAGCGACCAAAATGAGGTGTTGTAGAATGGATTTGGGGAAACCTATTGAAATATGGCAACAAGAATATTCCAATTTAATTTGTCCTTGAATTAAATTGTGAATTCAAATCGAATTTAGTCTTAACAACTACTTGGAAATAATTAATAAATTTATTTTAAATTAATTAGTTGGAGAAATTCAAGTTAGAAGTATTTCTGAAGTCATGCAAGAGTTATCCTTTAAATTAAGGAGATAACATTGAGTTATATTTGAGTTTTAATTAGTTAACCCAGTTTACTGAGTTAAGTCAAGTTAAATTAGTTCCAAACTATTTGAGGAACTAATATTGATTTAACAGTTAGTTGATGCATTCATGCACTCAACTAGCGCTACTCCAGTTAACTAAAGATTCCCTAATTAGAAACTCATGCATGTCTATTCTGAGAAAGACCTAGTTGAGATTAATGTTCAAGGACAATGTACTATCAGTTGCATGTGCTTTCTCATGGAGAAAACTCATGCATGCAGTCAAGGATTCATCCTTGAGGATTGCATAGTTTTGAAGGTTGGTTTTTCCACTTGGTAATAGGCTAATCATCCACAAGGAACAACACAAGGAAATAGGAGCTTGGAGGGTAGAGAGAAAGGCTGGAGAGAAGCCAAGATTGCCTATGAGCATATGTGAGGATTGTACTGAGAGTTGGCTAACTGTGAGAGCTAAGGCTTTGTATAATTCCTATGTATTTCCACCATGTATGAT
>APFE030851453.1:0-12236 GCA_000404065.3 Pinus taeda | reverse complement strand
TTTTTCCCCGGATTTGGGGTTTTCCCGGATAAACACGTGTATTTATGTGTTTATGGTTATTGCTGGTTAATTTTTATATTTATTCCTCTCAGTAATTATTTATGTTGTGCAGTAAATTTTTAACACAAACCAATTGGATGCAAATGTGTCTTCAAGAACAAGTATAAAGCAAATAGCTCACTTGAAAATCATAAAGCTAGGCTCATGGTGAAAGGTTTTTCATAGAAGGAAGAGGTTGATTATGAGGATACTTTTTACCCCACAACAAAATGGGCTACCTTCGAGACTCTCTTTTCCTTGGTAGCTAGAACAATTTGAAAGTATATCAAATGGATGTAAAAATTAGTTTCTTGAATAGAGATTTTAAAGAGAATGTTTTTATTCGAACCAAAAGGATTTGTTGTGAAGGGATACAAGCACAAAGTATGTGAGCTTGTTAAATCCTTATATGGCCTCAAATAAGCCTTGTAAGCTTGGTACGAGAAATTAAGTGAGCATCTTCTAAAACTAAATTTCAAACACTATGACCTTGATGATGTAACTATGTTTGTCAAGACACATGGTAAAACTATTGTATATCTTGTGGTGTATGTAGATGATCTTCTGATGACAGGGAGAAATGGAAATTATATTTCATACAAAAAGAAATAATTGAGGAAATGTTTTGAAATGATATATTTGGGATATGCTCACTACTATCTTAGTATTGAAGTAATCCAACATTTGAAGTTTAGATTCCTCACTCTAAATAATTACATTGGATATTTGTTGAAAATTTTTGGGTTGGTTGAATGCAATCCTTTCACCACTCCAATGGAACAAAATTTAAAACTCATATCCACAGAAGGAAATGAATTTGATGATGCAACAAAGTACACAAATCTCATAGAAAGTCTTAAATACATGACTACTACCAGATTGAACATTTCATTTGTTGTTGGAATCCTCTCTAGGTTTATGCAAAAGCCTTGTGAGGGTCATTGGTCTACTTCAAAAGGAGTTATAAGGTACTTGAAGGTAACTCAAGCCTTTCGAATCAAGTATACATAGGTGGATAACTTCAACTTTTTTGGATACTCTAATTTAGATTTTAATGGTGATAAAGAAAATGGTGTATCTACTTCAGGTTATGTAATCATTCTTGGATTAGGTGTTGCCTCCTATAGGCCATGCAAATAGTCAGTTCTAGTAGATTCCACAACTGAGGCAGAATATGTGGCAGTTGTAGAAGCAATGAAGTAATTTTTGTGGCTTAAAAATCTTCTTGAATACTTGTAGAAGAAACAAGTGCATTCTACTCCTCTTTTGATTGAAAATACTTTTGCAATAAAGTTGGTCAACAAACCAAAGTTCCATGATAAAACCAAGCATATCAATACAAAGTGTCATCTAATTCAAGATCATGTTGAAGAAAAGACTATTCACCTTTTCTGTTATTCCAAACTTTAGAAGATTATAAACATCTTCACCAAAGCGCATGGAAGAGAAAAGTTTGAAAGATTCAAAATGATGCTTGGAATCACCAAAATCCCTTCATATTAAGGGAAGGAATGTTGACACCTAATATTTGGGATTAGGAAACTGTTGTAAATAATGTAAATAGGAAAATATAGAAGATGAAGAGACATTGCAATATCAATTCAAATAGTCTCCCCCGTATATAATCATAATTTTATCTTAATGCAATACGCATTTGAGGAGTGACTCAAAAATGGCCTGATAATTAGTAACTGAATTAATAGATGAAATAAAATTGGTATACCTTTAGGAGGATTTATCTCTTATGTATATATTCTCAGTGTTGATTTCATAATTTTGACATATATATATCATCTATGACTTATTTATCCTCCCTTCTTCTTTCTTCCTTGTGTTTACACATGATTGAGGATCTAACTAAACTTATTGAAATAATGGTACTTGTTCATGTTTGAAATCAACTTTTACACTATTCAATTTAAGTAGAGGAGATTCATCAAATATTACATCTCTGCTAATGATGATTTTGTGGGCAATATGATCTCGAATTATCTATCCCTTAACTACATCACCACACTCAATAAAGACATATTTCTTTGATATAGGGTCTAGCATAGAATGTTGAGTTTTAGGAGTAAGAACATAACCTTCACAACAAAAAAAATTAAATTTGAAGAATCACAATGATGACATGTCCTTAATTTTGCAAAAAGTTTACAATCTATTGGAACTATTGATGATCAATTTACAAATTAAAAAGCAATAATTATTAATTCTATCCACACCTATTTCACAAATTGACATTGTTGATCATACTCCTTACTCTTGCTAGAGAAGTCTTTCATGTGTTTTTCTATGCCATATTGTTGGATAATATTACAGTCATTTTGTGTCTTTCTATCCTAGCTTCTTATTATACTTTTCAAATTCTAAATACATGAACTCACCTCCATTATTGCTTCTTAAATTATGCTACACCATTTCTTGTGGAGTATATACAATGGTTTTGTGTCTTTTGATCCTAGATTCTTTTAAATATTATTTGAATTCTAAAGACATGAACTTGCCTCTGTGATCCATTCTTAAACATTTGATTGTTTCACCAATTTTATTTTCTACCATAAGTCTAAGTTGTTTAAATGTATTTGTTATCGCCTAAAAAGTGAGAACCTGGCCATAATTCACTAGGTTGATCAAAATACATAATGTAACATGGGTTTTTTACATTAAAACCCACTTTCACTGTAGAAAATAGCCTAAAGATCCATTTTACCTAAGTTATTTCCATTTAGCGAACTTACCCACAAGAGAATAACCCATAAATTCATTAATTTTATGTTGCTCTCATATTTTTACCCATTAAAGTAAAAATAATTACAAATATTTTCACTCACATTTTTTTTTTTACATGAATAATTCAATAAATCATTTATTTATTGATTATTCCTTAGTGATCTAAACATTTTCACGGGGATAATTTATTAAATCATCATTAATAATTATCTCTGACCCATTTGACCATTTCACCTAGAAATAATTTAATAAACACATTTATTTATTAAGTATTTCTTATTTATTTTGCCCATTTTTATTATTTAATGTAATTAATTATTTTTTTGAGTTATTTATCTAGATAAAGGTTATTGACCATTTCTTTGAACTTCTCTTTCCACAAATAATAATAAAATACCAAAAGTGATTAGATCTTAATTTGGTCTAGCAAATATTTTAGTATTTGACCATATCAAATCTTATCTACCATTTTATTATAAATAGATAGGTTTTATCCACTCATATTTACCATGACCATTTCACAATTAAAGTTTTTCTTCTTTGAAATTTTAGCTCTCCATTAGAGTCTCGTCATACTACTTTGTTCACCACATGCCTTTCAAGGAAGGAAACTATAGCCGCAAAAAGGGGATATAAGAACCATCTTAAAGAGGGGGATATTGTGATCCACAGTTGTGCATCTTTCTCCACAAGTGATATCTTTCCATATTATGATGATAAAATATTGTCCATTGCACATGGTAGTATTGTAATATTGGTTGCATTTTAGATCTTTTTTTGTTACTACACAATTTCTATTATTTTATTTCTAACTATGCTAATATGATATAAGAATAATCATTATTACCATTTTTATGGTATTAAACACCACTTTGTTGTTAGACTACTTAGAACCATAGTAGGAAAAGGTTCTTTGTTATCCCGTGTGTAGGAAACCAACTAACAAATGGTGAATCCACTAGGGGAGCTAAAAACTTCAATATCTATCAATTTTTTCTAGTGAGTTCTTTTTTTTCCTTTTTTCTATTGTTTGAAATATTTTTTATGGTTATTGCTTTGGAGAAATTTCTCTTTTTTATTTTTGTTAACGTCTTACAAGTCACAAGTCTCAAGCATCCAACATATGGACTAAAATCCTAGGAGTACAACACAAATTTTTGGGCCAAAACTAAGTTGGGGAACACACTATCTTCCCTAATACCACCATTAGATAATTCAAAACCAACCATAGAACCTGCAACAAGAATGCACTTCTAGGTACATCTTTTGTAGTGGACAATTGTTTTTAGTTCTATAGTTTTTCCTATTATTTTCAGTATTTTAGTCATTTTAGGAATTTGGCTACCCCTATGTATACAATCGATCCATAAATATAGATTAGTTATTTTTTATAACCTTTTGAGTGAGAAAGGAACTATTTTAGGGTCTCTAGTAATTCTCCATCCAAGAGAGTTGGAATTTTGAATTGGGAGTTTACTATCTTTTGACTGAGAAACCCTTCTTTCACCATTATATTTTACAGATATAAAATTTTCTTTTCTTTATTGGAGTTTGAGTCCAAAGAAGAGCCCCTTGTTGCCTTATTTTGTTCTCCCATCACATAGATCTATGAAACCCTATTTTCGGTAAACCTTTGTCTGTTTTTTACAACCCTATAACCATTATTTCTCTGTTGATATTTCTGCACTAGTTTGGTTTCTAGACAACAAGTCTATTTTTGTTTCATTCTTGATTAAGTTGTTATCATTCATAGACTCATGGTACCTTGTTTAGAACCTATATTTGCATTAAAACCTCTAACTGGGTGGGAGTAGATTTTGTTTTGTAAATATGTATTATTTTCATTTACAATAAGTTTATTTTTCATGTAGTTTATTTCCTTTAGTTTTATGCAAAATTATTTATTTAATTTCAAGTTGTAACACAATATTCACTTGCACAAAACTGCACATGATTAAAAAAAACGTTGCTTGCTTCATGACCCTAAGCTAAGACCTTAAAATTAATCATTAATTGAACCAACATTGATTGAGCCCACTTGGGCACCAAAAATAATATGTTAGTTTGGTTAGGACAATGGGATAAGTAGCCAAAAACACCCATCGATCACTATACATTGAGACATAATTTGTTAAACTTATAGTGAGCTTGAAATCCTTCATCATCTGGGGGCCCAAACTAGTGCATAACAAAAACCCCTCAAGAGGGTAAAGCTTGGATAAAAGATATCAGTGATTCCAATTGAAGCTCCCAAATTTTGGTTGGGAATCCAGTTTTGAAGTTGACACCTAGAAGTGGAGATTGACTCTCCCCCATTAGACAAAGATAACCTTGATGTCCAATCTTTGTAGCTGAAAATACCCTCTAGGTGGTGGTTGTGGGAAATAACCATACCTCCTCATACCTTCACTTAGCCTTGTTCATGGCCTGCCTGTTTAGGAGCTTGATTGTTTGGAAGGCATTTGAAATGTAGCTTAGGATTTGTTTAAGGTGTTCTATATTTTAGCCTAGAGTTGATTTTCTTTTGTAGTAGGAAATTTCCTAAATTAGATTACCATTAGCTCATAATTAGAAGACACATTGCACCATTGAAAATAGTTTTCTACTTTCTATTTTATGTTTTAATTCACTTTTCTTATCCCTTTATCCTATTATATTCATATATGTCTCGATACCATTATGATCATCAAGCACCAATTGTGGAGATTGCAAGGTCTTCACCCCGAGTTTCCTCTATAAAATCCTCTTACACCTACTTGAGGAGTGAGAGTTCCTCTCCCTAGTCCACCTTTTAACTCTAGCTCATTTGATTCATCCAGTTCTTCATTAAATTCTAAATTCCCAGAACCCCAACCCACTAACATGACTGGTATAAACTTTGGCAGTAATGTTGGTCCCACTTCAGGAGCTAGAGATGGACGCAATGCCAGTACTAATATTGATAATAGTGAAGGTCCTACTCATTGAGGAAATATAAGAGAACCTCTTGGAAACATTGTTACTCAACCATTTGTCCCATTTATGACTGTTGGGGGCCAATTATTTTTGAAATATTTGTAGAAGTATGGGAAACAAAATTGGATGGCACAAAAGTATGGGAAATAGTGCACAAAAATAAAGGAAGGTTCCACATAAGAAGATTATCATGTGCAACACTTAGAATTCTAGTTAGATGAGAAAGCGCACCAAAAAGATCACGGTAGTTAGGATCTGGAGGCATATGGAAGAAATGAAAGGATGATCATGATGAAAAGCATGAAATATATATGTATGGAAAGGAAAGTCAAAAAAGTGAAGGAGAGGTCATTAAGGGATATTTTGAACAGAGACTAGCTATCATTTAGAGAGTGTGGGACAAATAGGGGATGCCATCTGAAAATATCATATTAGTTACACTGAAATGGAGGGATATGTGATTTGGATGAAAATTGGATACATGATGATGAAATATATGCTAAGGGGAATTAAGAACACGAGATTTATCCAACTCGGGGGTTAGTTAGCTAGATTTGGGATGAAAAAATTTGTAATTCGTTAGTGTGTTTGTTCTATAGTTAGTCCGATTCCTATTGTTATTATTATTCTGTTAGTTTGTATGTTGGTGGTTGTTCTCTCAACTCACCAATATGTTGAGTCCTTTTTTTGAATATGTACGTGAATGTGTAATATGCATAGAGTTAGTCAACACTCAATGGTGCTAAAGAATATAATGTTCTGTGTTTTATGAATGCTGGGCTGGTGAGACAGCTTATGGAATACCTTGTTGTGCACATTCTGCACCACCTTTTGATGAATTAATGGAAAGAATGATTGGGTTTACCTCTACAATTACATACGACTATATGTGATGTCTTTTTTGTCACCATCATAGCTTGGTAAAGTTAGAATGGGTCTTTATAATATTTTACATAGCATAGGAGCTAAGTACATCTCTTGAATTTATGTCATGTTAATTTTATGAATATAGAATAATAGATTAGGAGGATAAAATTGCATACACAACAATTCCATATGATTGCAAAAACTTTGTTCTTTCAGTCTCCCATGGAACCTTAAGTGATATGTCATCCACTCTATGGGTGATGCCAAAAGGGTCTGTGCTAGAGTGGGTTTTCTTAGCCGATACTACATGCCAACTCGAGTTTGTCAAATCCTACACTAACAAATTATTGGGTAATGCCAAAAGGGATAGTGTTGGAATGGGTTTTGTTGGCTAATACTGTGTGCCAACCTAGGTCTATCTAACCCCACATCAACAAATGGTTTTGTTGTTGGGACGAGGATTTTTGTAACAAGAATGTGGAAGCCATGGAATCTAACAAAGGTAGTTATCCCTTGGGGGTTTAATGAGAAGTAGCATGAGTTTGTAGTGAGGGAGATCAAGGACCGAATAATTGGCACCGAAGATTGCTTACAAAAGTGCATGCTCATTGAGATCCAAGAGGTGTTCTTCACAAAATTTCCGATCGTCTTGATAGAGTGGATTCAGTGGATAGTGGACAAGAATCCAATCTATCATTATGATGGACCAAGACAATGGACTTTAGAGCAGGTGAACTAACTGTAAGTAATAAGTAATAAGGTTTCTTGTGTTATGGAATTTTGGTATGAAAGTGTGCTGGAAGGATATACTATTGAATTTGTGATCAAAGCCATAGTATCACATAGTACATCATAGAGAAAATTCTTGTAGGGTCCACAAGGAAGACTCATCTAGTCACTGCCTTTAATAATTAAAATATTGTTGTGTGACCATGGGACTCTACCTTTGGAATCTAATGCCATGAGAAGCTAAACTATTCACATGCAAAGGGGAAGCTAGGGGATGCAAAGGGGAAGTTGGGGGAGAAATAAGATGTTGTCTAACTTGAAGGGAATGGAGAAGTAGTGGGAGACTTAGGTGGAAACAGAGGATGTTAAGGAAATACGAACATGAAGGAAACATAGAGGTAGAATGAAGATAGAGAAGTTCAAAGGTGGCATGTTGAGAAGTGAACAATGGCTTTGACAAAGTGATGTAGGAGGAATTTGGTGAGATTCGATGCCTTTCACAAGGAGAGTCCTAGGGAGAGGGGTGACAATGGGCCACCCAAGGATGAGAATAAGTGCAAGAGACCATATTTTTAAAGGAGTGTAGTTCAACAAACCATTTAATAAAGAAGAGAATGAATAACACTAGTATCTTAGCCCATGGAGTTCAGAGTTTATGCATCTCAGTCAACATAGTCATACCATGCCTAGTATCGAGGCCACAAGCCCGCATGATTCTATGAATATTGAGGTAAGTACTTGACATACTATGATGAATATTGTAGATGGTAATCATAATCAAGGGGTTGGAGGTAGTTGTAGTGGAATTGCTCAAGAATTAGGAGGAGAATAACAAGGTATTCCAGTTTAGTTTGTTGCATATAATAGTGCACATTTGTTTTGTGGTGTATCATGTTCCTCTAACAACCCTTCTCCAACAAGTACTACAAAGAGGACAATGGCAGAGGTAGAGTTGAGGATGCCTATGTTCCGTGACACTGGGAACGAGAATCTAGAGTAACATTTGTTTATTTGTGAATTCATTTGGACAACAAAGTAGGTTCAAGATGAGGAAAATAAGATTACACAACTCAGATTACCTTCAGGGAATGCGCTCTAAACTGGTATATGAAGTACAAAAGTGTGACTCTAAATAGACAAACTAGGTTATTTGTTGACATCAAGTAGAGGGAGTTTTAGAAGCCAAAATAAGAATTGCAATGCATTATGGAACTAAAAGTGATTAAGAAGGGTTCGAAAGATTATTTTTAGGATTTTGATTATATTTTCAAGATCCTGAAGGATATATTAATCTTCCAAATCTTAGATGTGCAACACAAGAAATGGTTCATTACTAGGCTACTCCCACACATTCGGATTCCCCTGACAAAATAATAGATCTATTCACAATACAAAGTCTTGGAGATTGCATTAAAGTTGGAAGCCTATTTGATAGGAAATGGGGAAAGCAATGGAATGGTGCAAAGGCAGTCTCAAATTGCTGCACTGACCCTTCAATTATAAGATATGACTAAGGGAAAGGAGAAATGAGAGGAAGTGTGGTGCACCATTTGTAGAATAGAAGGTCAGCATAGGAATGAAAGTAATATATTGATGGATTGCATGGAAACATGTGCATCTAACCCACCTGCACAGGGTAATGGATTATGGTGTGATTTTTTCTAAGTGTGGGGTCACACCTCGCAAATTTATACTATGATGTAGAAGTATGAGACTTCTACACAGAATGTTCTTTGTGATTTTTTCAAGTTAGGTTGACATGATATCCACCATTTCCATGTGCTAGAGTTGATGCATGAATGCACTTTTGATTCATTCTGAGGACAAGGACTAGTGGGAAACAAAGCGAAAATATTGGGATTTAATTAGCAAATATACAATCATGTGTAGGAAGATGCAGGGTAAGTTCCTCAGACAGAACACCAGAAGGACACCGCTCACAAATAGATCACAGATCAATACACCAGTATTTTGACGTGGTTAAAACCCTCAGAGAGAGAAACAGTCCACGGCCTGCGCCAACGTGGCTACTACAGGCAATTTATTAATAAAAGAATGAAAATTTACATAAGCTTCTCTCATGCACGGTTAACCTACAAATGACCCTCCATGCGCTTTAAATAGAATTCATGGACCAATCGGGTGTCAAGCCCCGATCAAGTGTCGGTAATACCGAGAAGAGAATGAACCGTCGGATCACTACATATCGTGACCGTCGGATTGTAAGTTACAAAATGTACAACGGTAAAGAAACACACTTTACCTAACTCTATACTAGACCAAGTTGAACTTAACTATTTCCTATGTGTCGGAATATCCTAACATCCCCCCTTAAGAACAACTTGGGATAGGATTGAAGGCTTTACAAATATGACACAATAGGAGAAGGAAGGAGGCACTAGAGCCTATCCCCCCTTAGTGACAACTTCCTGAACTCCAAGCATATATCGAAGTTTAGTGAACTTCGCCCCTGTGAGAGCCTTTGTGAAGATGTCTGCAACCTGATCATCTGTTGAACAATATTGCACTTCAAGAACATGGTCATGAATGAGCTTTCTGATGAAGTGCATGTGAAGTTCAATGTGTTTGCTGCGCTGATGCTGAACTGGATCTTGGCAAAGCTGAATGGCACTTTGATTATCACACCAAAGTGTAGTCGGATGCTGCTGCTCAAAGCCAAATTCTGATAGGATCTGACGAAGCCACAAGGCTTCCTTACTAGCTTCCACGGCACCACGATACTCTGCTTCTGCTGACGAAAGAGAAATGGCAGCCCGTTTCTTACAAGCCCATGTAATAGGTCCTGAACCAAGAGTGAAGACATAACCGGCAGTAGACTTCCGATCATCAGGGTCACCAGCCCAATCAGAGTCAGTGAAACCAACTAATAGAGGAGTTGCTTTGGCACTGTAATGAATCCCAAACTGTACCTGTACCTCCAACATAACGAAGTATTCTTTTAGCTGCTTTCCAATGACTTTCACGGGGGTTTTGCATTAAACGAGCAACAAGGCCAACAGCAAAGGAAAGGTCAGGACGAGTATGGGTTAAATACAAGAGTTTTCCTACAAGTTGACGGTATAAGGTAGCATCAACTTCAGGAGAAGTACAAGAGACTGAAAGTTTGACTCCAGACTGAAAGGGAGAAGGAGCTGGCTTACAATCTTCCATGTGAAAATGACGAAGAATATCACAAGCATACTTGGACTGGGAAAGGGAAATACCCTCCTTGGATTGCAAGACTTGAAGACCGAGAAAATAGTGTAAGTGTCCTAAGTCTGTCATTTCAAATTTCTTTTTAAGGCTGGACTTCACATGGTTTATAAGGTTGGGATCACTACCAGTAAGAATAAGATCATCAACATAAAGAACAAGGATGATAAGAGAGTTGCCCACTTTCTTGGTGTAGACAGTATTGTCAGAATAACACCTAGAAAAGCCAGATTCTAAAAGAAAGCTATCCATTTTGGCATACCAAGCCCGAGGAGCTTGCTTGAGACCATAAAGATATTCTTAAGTCGACATATAAGGCTGGAGTCTGTTTGGATGAAGCCAATGGGTTGTTCCATATAGATTTCTTCATGCAAGTCCCCATGCAAGAAGGCAGATTTAACATCCATCTGATGGACTTCCCATTTTAAAGAGGCAGCAAAGGAAAGAACAAGGCGGATAGAGTTCATTTTGGCAACAGGGGAGAAGGTTTCAGTGTAGTCAATGCCTTCAACCTGTGAAAAGCCCTTAGCAACAAGACGAGCTTTATGTTTATCAGCTTTCCCATCTGGTCCATACTTGGTTCTGTAAACCCATTTACATCTAACAAGTTTGCGTCCCTTTGGTAGAGGAACAAGATCCCATGTATCATTTGCCAATAATGAATGATATTCTTCATTCATAGCTGCTTCCCAATGAGGATGGCCTGAAGCTTCTGCAAAAGTGTCAGGATCATGATTTACTGGAGCTTGAGCCAGTAAAGAAGAGGCTCTTTCAAACTGAGAACGTGTACGTCGCTGATCTGTAGGATCACCGGCAAGATCACCTACTGCATCCTGAGTAGCACGGACCCATCTTGGAAGTTGAGGATCCTGAGAAGGTGGGGGAGGATTGTCATCCTCACTTTCATCATCTGAAGAAGAAATGTTTTCAAAAGTAGAAGAGATAGGAAGAGGTGGCACATCCGCGGGACTAGGCTCGCAGGCTGATTTATTTTCATCAAATTTTACATCTCTTCTAATGATAACATTTTTGGACTTAAATGGAATAAGTCTATAACCTTTTACATCTTCAGAATATCCAACAAAAGTACATTCCTCACTCTTAGGTTCTAAAGCTTTATGCTTTTCATCTGGAATATGGGCCCATGCTTCACTTCCAAAAATACGAAAGTGACTTACATCTGGTTTAATGGAACTCCAAGCTTCTTCTGGAGTGATATTCTTTAGAACCTTAGTAGGAGTGCGATTTATTATATAATTTGCACAATTAATTGCTTCGGCCCAAAAACTAAGACTGAGTCGTTTAGATTGCAGCATACAATTAGCCATTTCCTTTAAGGTGCGATTTTTCCTTTCAGCTACACCATTTTGTTGTGGAGTGTATGGAACAGTATGTTGCATTTGAATTCCATTTTCGGCGCAAAAGTTGATGAATGTGTTTTTAACATATTCTCCACCATTATCAGTTCTTAGCTTAAGAATTTGATGTCCAGATTGTTTTTCAACAAAGGCCTTGAAGGCCAAAAATGTGTTAAATACTTCGCTCTTGAGTTTTAAGAAGTATACCCAAGTGCGTCTGGAGAAATCATCAATGAAAGTTAAGGAATACTTGCAGCCAGAGAATGAAGCAACAGGAAGTGGACCACATAAATCACTGTGCACAAGCTATAAAGGGGCTGAGGCGTGCCAAGAGGCACGTTT
>APFE030851448.1:0-47618 GCA_000404065.3 Pinus taeda | reverse complement strand
TGAACCCATCTAGGAAAGAGAAGAACTTCTTTCCTGCCAGTCCATCCAACACTTGATCTATGAAAGGCAAAGGGAAATGGTCCTTCTTGGTGGCTTTGTTAAATTCTCAGTAATATACACAGATTCTCCACTTCCTGTTTTTCTTGGTCACAAGCACTAGAGGTGAGACCCACTCACTGTCAGAGATGGGGTAGATGAATCCTGCATCTAACAATTTTTGCAACTCTTCTTTGACGGTGTCTTTAAGGGCTGGATTCATTCTCCTTTGAGGCTGCCTGACTGGTTTACAATCCTCTTTAATGTAGATGTGATGGGTATAGACCAAAGGGTGGACTCCTTTCATCTCCCTATAGCTCCAAGTGAAAGCATCCAAATGATTGTTCAATAAGCTACACAGCTCCTTCTCCTGGGAGGGAGATAGGGAGGAGCTGATCTTTAAGGTCTTTTCGGGGCCAAATTCCACACTCTTGACTCTGGGAGAGGTCGGATCAGTCACACAGAGGTCCACTAAAGCACCGGCTTGTGTATCTTCCACCAACTCCGCTAATGACAGTGCACCAGGAGGTGGGTTTTGGATCAAATTCTCAATCAAGTCATCCTCAGTTTGAGGGCCTCCCTTGGTGGCTTCCACTGTGCACAAAGGTGCAGAGTAGACCTCATCCTCATCTCCCTCTTCCAACCAGAGTGGTAAGTCATGTTCTAGTAGAGGTTGGGTAGGAGGATAGAGGACTAGCTGCTTGGACATAGGCCCAGTCCTGATGGTCATGCTTCCAGCTCGACAACTGATGTAAGCATCCGTAGTAGCTAACCAAGGCCTTCCCAAAATGAGGGGGTATCCAGTGAGTTTTTCCTTTGGCTAAAGGATCAAGAAGTCTGCAGGGTACTCCCAAGAGTCAACAGAGACCAGGACATCTTCCAAAATCCCTTCAGGAGTCACGGTGAAGCGGTCTGCTAAGTGCAGAACTGTTGAGGTCTTTCTTAAGGAACTCTGAAGGTTGAGTTTAAGCATAGTGTCCCTGGTCATCACATTAATGGCAGCCCCTAGATCAATCAAGGTGTGGGGGATTATGGTGCCATTGATGTGGACATCAACTACAGGACTCCCAGGGTCCAAATATTTTGGACAGATCACTTGCCGTAATATTAGATCAGACAGTTGTCCTATGACATTGATAGTCTGGGCATCTCTCTTGCGCTTGCCTGGGTGCCTGAAGCACTTCTCCTTAATCAATTTGTTGTGTATTGGTACATCTTTTATGGTGTGGAGAAGTGGTATTTTCACACATAACTGCTTAAGTTCTCCTAGAAGTTCAGTCTCCTCTGGGTTTGCTTGCGTGGTTGCTGTTAGTCGCTCAGGAAAAGGTGGAATGGCTTTGGGTTCACTTTCCTATTTTTCTTCCTCGTCCTCCAAGGGAGGAAGTTGGCAGTCTGGAAGGACCTTCCCAGATCGCAGGTTGACCTCCTAGATCTCCACAGCATAGATAGGGCATGTTGTCTCCCCAGTGTATACCTGTTG
The DNA here is from genome assembly GCA_000404065.3 of Pinus taeda. Lineage (NCBI taxonomy): Eukaryota > Viridiplantae > Streptophyta > Pinopsida > Pinales > Pinaceae > Pinus > Pinus taeda. Next base: position 46,102 of record APFE030851448.1, on the reverse strand, counting down.
AGCTTGTCTATTGTTGGGGTTTGGGTTCGGTTGGGTAGGCATCTCGGGTTGTCTTGGAGGAGCAGGAGGGAATGGTTGTGGTTGAGTAGGTGGTGGAGGAAAAATGGTAGGAAGAGAGTTGTATTGGGGCATCCACCCCTGCTGAGGTGCATTCCACTGAGGTTGTGGCTAGACATGTGAGGGAAACAAATGAGTAGTAGGTTGAGTATGGTATGGATATGGATAAGACCATGGAGGAGGTGTGGACCAGGAAGGATGAGCAGGGGGACCCCAAGAAGGTATTTGAGCAGATTGGTTGGGGCTATGATAAGCTTAGGATGTCCCTGGCATCCCCTGCTGGTAAGGTCTAGGCCCATGCGGCCTCCTTTGGTTGAGGAAGTAGAGAGGTTCAGTGGTAGTCTCAGTCCCTTGGTACATAACTTTAAATCTGGGCAAGGTTGGGCATTGGTTTGTGGGGTGGTCTTCCTCACAAATGAAACACACCTCTACTAAGTGCAATGGACACTCATTCTTAGGGTGCTTCCTCGTACATCTGGGACAGAAAATGGCCAAAGCCCTCTCAACTTCCTCTTTCTTTTGTTGGATTCAGAAAGTATCAAGTTGCATGGCAATGGTTTGTCTCATCTCACTTTCGAGGTCTTCCATCTGATTAGCAAACTCATACTTGGAGAAGGTGGTACTAGTTGAAAGTGGATTCCCCTACCTCTTTTCTGGGCTGCCCTAGAATGGTTTCTAAACATAGTCTTTATGTCCTCATAAGGTAGTTGGTAGATGCCTCCTCCAGCTAGCAAATGAAGGGTATCTAGCAAGTCTTCAGGGACTCCTCGGAGCAGAACCAGCTTCAAAGATTCAGGGTCAAGTGTGCACCTGGCCCGTTTATAACTAAGTTGGAACCTTTCCTCATAGTCTTCTAAAGGCTCATCATTTCCCATGGTCATCCAAAAGATTTCTCCCTCTGTTTCTTTTGACCTATAGTATTCCTGGTATTTGTTGTTAAAGGCTTGCTGCATTTGAGCCCAAGTGGTGATACTATTTCCAGGTAATCCCATGAACCAGCATAGTGCTGCATCCTTGAGGGTAGAAGGAAAGAGATTCAGCTTTTTCTCATCCTCGACATAGTCATAAGTTCGACAAAGGACAACAAACTCAAACAGGAAGGTATCAGGGTCTTCAGTGGTCAACCCATGGAAGTGAGGTAAGGCTGAGGGACTTATGTTCTTCATTTTCATGTCCCCATTGGTCTGTTGGATGGGAAAGGAACCTTATTCTCTCGTTACCTCCTATACTGTTTCTGTGTTCAGCTATGGTCTCGAGAAGGATGTTCTCTTGCTCTTCTTCTGTTATAGGATCTTCATATATCTCAGGAGGTTCACCTATAGGTTCTTCTGGATCACAACCACCAAAGAAGAGAGAAGGGTGACTCAGTGATGTGGTGGGGGTGTTGGGTAAGAATTTTCCAGTATTGTCTTTGTTCCTACAAGGCATGAAATGAAAGATTTTTGGCTGCTTTTTGTTTTTCCTTTCTTTTTTTTTTCTTGTACCTACAAAACTGAAAGAGATTGAATCGCAACTAACTAGAATCTATCTTGCTGAAATGAAAATGCGGAATTGAAATGAAAGCAGGAAAGGACTAATCTATTTTGCTGAAAGGAAATTGCAGGAATGAAATGCTAGGCTATGCTTGTGGAATTGAAATGCTAATCTACGCTTGCAAAATTGAAGTGCTAGTCTAGGAAATCAGGAAATGTCTAGTCTACTTTTGCGGAAATGAAATTGCAGAATGGAAATGAAATAAACTACTTGGCAGAAGGTTGTAGTAGAAAATAGAAGAAAAGTAGCGATCACAAATACTCTGACGCTTCCCCGGTAACAGTGCCAAAAAGAGTAGTGAGCTCCAGTATTGCAGTGATAATGCTGCAACTCTTGGGACTCCCTTCTTTACTTTTATCAACCCGGTAGTTCGTAACAAACTTGGAAGCGACGGTGCTGTATGCACAAGTACTAGCTCTTGCCGTAGCTATCACTTGGTCAGCTGGCACAAGTTCACTAGGAGCTTAAGAAAACTTCTATGAGCTCTAAGAAGAAGCTTTTTAACTGATGGATGGAATCTAACTCGAAGGAAGTTAATCTACTTGCGGAAAGAAACTGAAAAGCTCAAAGAAAACGCAAACCCTAGAAAACCCTAATTTTACCAGCTAGCCTTACTGATGCAAGAAAGAGAATGCAAGCTACTGGGAGAGATGCCATTAACTTCCAAAAAGGTAAAATGCATGTGTCTAAGCTACGTCTATGGTAAAATCTAAAGAAAACATCTTTTTGTATTTTTGAACAAGTTGTTAGATTTATCATGCATGTGATTTCACTATTTTTGGCTGTGCAGAGGTGGATCGGCGAGAGAAAATGCTTGCGGGAGGTTGGGAAGGTTCAGAGAGGGCCTAAGGGGTCCCTGGCACCCTTCCAGAGAGTTTCACAAAGTTTGGCTATCAAGAAACCACTTTTGTGAGCTTCTACAGGAAGTCTGCAGGGGTTCTATAGGATGTTCTGGAATTTCTACAAGATGTCTGTAATTTTCTACAGGATGTTCAGAAATGGGATTTTGGAGGATGGATGGAGGAAGAAAGATGAAGGAGTGGGTATGGAGGTGAGATAAGGGTGTGAGGAGGTCTAGGACTTGGGGAATGGAGCCGAGGAGAGGTGAGGATGGTTGGATTTGTTCAAGGAGAGGTGGAGCAATGTTGCACAAAAATATGGGAATTTAGGGCAGAGTGAGCAAATGGAAAACATGAGGCAAGAATCTAGGTTGGGGAATGGAGTAGATGGGATTGATGGAGTACAGACAGATAAAGATGTACTACAGGTGCTCTGCAAGTTATTTTTCGAACTAAACAAATAAAGACTTGGAAAATCAAGGATCTACTTTCTTTGACCTAATCTGACCTAGATAACAGCAACGAAAATGAACAGAAGTCTATTTGCAACAAAATCATGTGAAGTGACTATGCAATTAAGTAATCATGAAGCTAAGGAGGCAACAAAAACTGATATCAAGTTCGGCAACTAAGAATCCAACACTACTAATTGCATGGTGAAGCAAAGACAGTGTGTTTGCTAGTAGCAATGTCACCTTTGTCCCAGCTCACGATCCCATTGAGGGAGAGGTGAGTTAGAGGTGCTTGATGGCCTTTTTTTGAAGTTCTTCCCTGTTATCAATCTATAAAATAAATCTGAACATGAAAAGCCTATCTAATCATCTACCATGACCTATGTAACTAGCAAGATGTTAATCTACTTAACAGAAATTATTTTGCAAAGACAAAAAAATGAATAACAATACACAAAGGAAGCCTTGGCACTTCGGTTGGGCCCACCCCTAAGAGCTACAGGCTCCTAAAGAAACTTAGAACTGATGCCAAATAAATTTGCTTTCCATTACTAAAAAATAACCATGTTTATAAGAAAGTTATACAACAACAACTACAAAATGAGCTTAGAAAATAGCAGCGCTATAGTGCCGAAATACAACAGTCCGAAAAGTAACCTACGAAGGCTGAAAGCCTTCCTATTTATGCACTACGAGGGGCCTTAGCAGCCCTCCTTAACTCAAGGGGCTTGGCTATTCAAACTGCTAGTAAATAGTCACTTTTCACCAATATGCTCGGCTGCCTTTAGGATTCGTTTTGGTGGCCTGCTGAGCTCCGAATTGAGGGTGGAGATTTCGAGGAAGGGTCATTTAATGCAAGAGACATCCTTCCTACGAATCCTCACCCATGTTCCTTCATGCTTGGCTATCATTTGGTTCTTAATTTCTTGGCTTTGTTCCAAATTTTTTCCAAAAAGCCTGAAATAACCATGTATTAGCCTTCTTGGTAAAGTGACCACCCTCATTCGTTCAACTAACATAAACATACTAAAAAAACATGCATAAACTATGAAAAATGGTGGATTGATCAAGAACAATTAGGCAAAATGAGCCCAATAAGTTACCCAATTCAGGGCTCATCAGCCACCACAACCCAGTGCGTAGAATCTTCTGCATTGTTGCTTTTCCTGCATAATGACCTCCCATAGCTCCACCACGAGCCTCAGTGAGGATGTTGTTTTGTTCAAACTCTAGCACATAATATCGCAATATTTCATCTGGTCCCATTTTCTACAAGTGCCCTGCAATGACATAAAATTCTGTCATGCGCACTACAAGTTCCTTCTTCTGTTGGCTTGTACATCCTTCCGGAGCCGTACCTATCATCAAGAAGTGTATAATATCTTCAAAGTGGTTTTCCATGATGCATAGTATAAAGAGTTGTGCGTCAAGCAGTCCTTCCTCCAAATTAGTAGGCTCTTCGCTAGTTTCAATGCGCAATAGATGATCAAGTCCTACATTCAATCGTCTTAGTTTCACAATGATTTCAAAATCATATTCCTAGAAGAACAACAACCACCTGCATATATTTCGCCCCATCACAGGATTATTGACCAGGTATCTCAATGTAGAATGGTCTGTATACATCTTAAAATGTATGCCCAAAAAATAATGCTTGAACTTCTGGAGCACGTACACCATAGCTAATCCTTCATGCTCTATCGTGGAATAATTTTTCTCATCTTTGGACAAATCCCTACTTGCGAACACTATAGGATGATCCAAGTCCCCTTCACCGGCCTATGTCAATACTGCTCCCACCGCAATACATGACGCATCCACATGCACATGAAATTCCTTCTTCCAATCTGAGAAGACGAATCAGCACGATGACCATTTTCTCCTTTAGCGCATCAAATCTCTTATGACATTCTTCATTCTAACAAAACGTAACATCCTTCTTTAGCATTTTTTTCCATCAACATGGTGATCTGGGAAAAGCTCTTGATGAATTTCCTATAGTATCCCCTATGTCCCAACGTTGCACACAACTATTTCACTCTCCTTGGTGCCTCCAAATTGATTATGACCATGAACTTCACTAGGTCTACCATCAAGCCTTGTCTACATAACACATGGCCTAGTAAGATCCCAAAAGGGACATAAAAAAAACATTTCTTCAGATTGAGCATGGTATGGTACCTTCGGCATGTATCTAGCATTAAACGTAGACTTGCCACATGGCGTTTTACTAGTCAAAACACTCTCCAATCATCAAAGTATACTTCCTGAAATTTATGAATGAAGTCCCTAAACACCGCGATGACTATGCGTGGAAAGATTGTCGGCACGTTATTTAGCCCAAAAGGCATCACCATATACTAGAAGCATCCCCATTCAATTGCGAAGGTCATCTTACTTCTATCCTCTGATGGTATCTTGATCTATTGGTACCATGAGAACCCGTCAGTGAATGGATATGCTTCTTGGCTGCCAACATTATCCATGACCTCATCAATGAATGGATTTGGGAAGGGATCATGCATGCAAGAATCATTTAACTTCTTGAGATCTAAGCATATCCTTATTTCTTCCTTCTTCTTCTTTTCTCGAACCACTATTGGGATCACCCAATTAGATTCTTCCAGTGGTTCAATAATACCTGCTGTGAGCATATTGTCTAAATCTAAGCAGACCCTTTCTTTGTACTTTGGATTGAGGCAGCAAGGTATTTTCTTCATAGGTTTCGTGTCTAGTTTTAGGGTAGTCTTCATGACAACCAGGTCTCCTATTGTCCCTTTCTGGTCTGAAAGCTTCGTGGGGAACAGATCCTAATATTCGCGGAGTAGCTCGATAACCTTATCTACTGTCGCATCATCCCAATAGTCCCCAATCCTTGCAAACTTCAGCTCTGCCTCCATGCCAATGTTCACCTATCTAGTTTTGAGTGGCTCAGTTTTGTCTAGATTCTCTAGTTGCGGTCCTTCAACCTCGCGGTGACCTTCAGTCTCTAGGATATTAATCTTCTTTGGGTCTTCCTCTTCTTCTTCCACTATGACATTGTAGCACTCTAGTGCGTGGCTCAGTTGGGTGGTCCAATTAGGTTGAATCAAATCTAGAGGATCCTACGGTATCCTAAAAATTGTCATCTTAACCTCCTACAATGCTTCGTTGATAGATTCAAATCCATCCTAAAAAATGAACGTCATAAAAAATATTTGGCGTAAAATATCCCATTCTTCAGTGCCATAGTGGAGTTTCATCTCCAAGTACCAATTCATTAGTATAACATCCAAGGTATGACAGAATGGATGGAACCATTCATGTTGAGACTTCGCTATATACACTTCAATCCACTTGGCAAAATGGTAATGTGGGTAATTTCTGCCATCATATTTTTCTGTTAGTCACACCTTCAAATGACCAAAGCATACCCTCATCATCCTCCTATATTCACTCCAATCATCAAAACTATATTTGAGCGTACCCCACAATCTTGCAGGCGTAGCGCGCAATGCCCAATTCAATGCCTGGAAGTGATGCTTCTCTGGTACTTCCCTTTCAAATGCATCCAAAAAGTGATCAACATCAGTTAAAACATCATATTGAGGCATATTTGTTACCTCTGATGATACACATCGCAATGACTTAGTCATCATATTATAGCGTAGTGTAGATACTTCATCTAGTTGATTCTACTAGTGCTCATGTTCTTCATTTGAATATGATGTGCGGGAGCACTCATGGTCCCATGAAATACGTTCATCTGCTGTCAGATTCATCAAATCCTGACCTCATGGAATTATCTTGTAAATCTAGTCCAAATCGTCATCACTTTCATAATCACGGTCCTTCTATAGGGTCCAGTGGCACCGCTACCTAGAGCAACTTATTCTCAAATATCATCTTTTGCTTCTTTAGATTGGTTACTCCATTCATGCCAGTGGCCCAATCAATCCCAAGGAGTGCGGGGTAGGGATTGTTGTCATCCACAATATCTATCACTTCAAAATCCGCTAGTGCACTCACGCCTTCGATATCAACTGTTACCCCCTACAACTTCCCAATTGGGATAATTTTCTGTTGATTTACCATCCTTAACTAAATCAGAGACCATTGTAGTGTAGGTTTCCCCATTCTTTCCCATGTTTGTTTCGGAAAAAAATTCACATCAAAACCTAATTCCAAGATAACTTGGTCCATTTCATATTCCCCTATTTGCATGATGAGTCTCATCTCACATCTAGTTCGTGCCTTATGCTTACAAAGCTTCCTAACTACGAACGATCCGTCCATAGCAGTTTCCTTGCCGACACACCTATTGATCAACTCCTGTAGTCCCTTCACAACCTTACTATCGTAAAGCATTTTCATGCAGGTCTCCAAGAATGTGGTAATCATGGACGAGTCCATTTCTTCAGCTGGTTTCTCCTGACGCCCTCAGGTAGAGGCCTTAGCAAAACTTTTCTTCGCTTCCATAAATGTTTCTTTTGTGCATTCTAGATCAAACCCAGTCTCCTTTCTTGATGCTTTGTGGACCCACTCGCCTTCTTTAGGTTTCTTCCCCTTATGCTCACTAGTCATCACTCCACTTTGTAGCACAATATTTACCTTAGGGTCTTCCTCACGAGGCTCAACCCTCATCATCTAGAGGTTTTGAATTGGTTGTTGGGGTTGCGTTTCCTTCTCGTGTATCTTAGTTAAAAATATATGGAAATCCTCTGTCACATGGTTAAATTGAGTACAATAGCAACATGAAAGTCGCGTCAAATTCAAGAAATCTCATGTGTAGTGTCCTGGTCCTCTGCAATTGTAACAAATAATTTTCCCTTGACCTCTACTAGGTCCTCCTCCACCTCGACCTCATTCACACCCCTGATACTCACCTTGCATTCCTCCAGTGCCTTGGTCTGGGGGCTATGTTTCTGCCTGCACCCTATATGTAGGTGTCCTATCCATCATCAATTCGTAACTCTAGCAATTGTGCTCATCGTGACCCACAGATTGACAGAAGTTGCAGAAGAGCTATTGTGGTGTCTCTACGAATTTTTGTAGCAAATGGAAATTGTCTGTCGAATGTTTCCCAGCTACCTGAAAAATAGCACACCATTACATGGGCCCTACACTTGGCCCCACTATAGCTTCTGGCCTCAGAGGCATTCATCCCCCCTGCTACAACATAATTTGTGAAAACTGGACATTGATCTTTATCATGCCCTTGGCTTTTGCACTTTTGGCACCATACTTCTTTGCACGCCTCTGGTCAAGTTCTTCTGTATTTTTTTAGACTTTGCATTTCGAGGAAAATGTTCTGCAACTGTGCATGAATCTACTGAAAACCCAAATTATCATTTTGCATCAGCATCTCGTGTAATCTCATCACAATTTCTAAAGCTTCCGCCTAGATCCCAATATTCTATTGTGATAGCGTAACCCTTAGATGAGGCAGGAGCGAGGCCACAAACCATTCACAGTGCTGCCCATTAGTCAAATTTATGTTGGCTTCAAAGATCATACATTTCAATCTCTGACCCAAATCCCAAGGTGTCTCACCAGGCTTTATCATGATCTCTTTGAATCCCACAATTGATTACACCTCAGACTTAGGTCTACTAAATTCTTTATTCAGCGTAGTCTGGATATCTACCAACGTGGATGTTAGATTATTAGTACAATACTTAATATACCAAGTTAGTACATGGTCCTGCAAAGAACTGACCAACATTTCTTTCTTCATTTGATCTTCCGTGATACCTTGAGCTTCCCATATAGCCTTCGTGATGAACCAAAACTAGTTCAGATCTTCATTTCCAACACCCTTGAAGAAAGGTAGCTTTTCAGAGTTCACCATGTTGAACGGTGGTGGAGGTGGCAGCAGTGTGGGTGAGGGGGTAAGTGGTGGAGGTGAGGATGGAGGCAATGTGGGTGGATGAGGTGAGGATGGAGGCAGTGTAGTTAATCACGAGAATCCCTGTCTTATGAACTGAATAGTGCTCAGCAGAGAAGCCTGTGCTGCCCCTTCATTGTCACTCAGAGGAGGCTCACTCAGCAGGCTATATTCAGGTCCTTTTCTTCCTCCATGCCTGAAAGTCCTTCCACATCACGCAGCCCCAAACATCAAGGTAACTGCATAACCCACTTTTCACATAATAGCATCTTAGTCCAAGTATCAAATACTTACCCTGCGGCCCTTTGAAGAAGTGGCACTTTGCTTTGATGTAACTAACCGAAGTATCTACTGTGAACTTTGTCATAGACCATCCTATGATACAATCAAGCCAATGATCGACAGAGCACACAATCTTATCTTTAGAGGCTTCCAATTTCCACACTAATTTTGGGGTCCAGACAATCAAACCATCATGCCTCCACCTCCCTTGGCCATCTGCCAATTTTGTGATCCACTTGTATAATTCAACCAGGAACAAACAAATGAAGATTTCATGTATCTATGTGTAGAAATATTTATCCAGCCACTATTCTTTTGTCAATCATGGATTCCTATTTTTTTGCACTGCGAATTCATGGATCTTTCTATCCATCTAGTCTTTAATCTCCTTCTTAGTTGGATTCCAATGATGCAACACACACATCCCATTATGCAGATCCTGTTCCCAGCAAAAGAATCATTTGTTGGCTTGATGGGCCCTGACCCAAGTTGAACATTAAGAAGCCAAGCAAATCCCTACACTACTAGCCTTTTCATCATCAATCTATAGAGCGCGGGCTGAAGTCTCACTCGAAGTAGTATAGGGGGATGTAGGAACCATGTTTCCGCACCCTGAGATGGTTGTGATGCCAGTTATTTTCCCTACCCCTTCCTTCATGTAGGCCAATAAGCCCTTTAGGGATTATCAAAGTATGTCTCTTATTCATCCTCGAAGCCTCCACAAAATTCTCTGATTGTCCTTCATAGACCCTAAATAGATAGATCAGGAACTTACATGCCACTGTAATTAATCTAGTTCTTTATTCACTCATATTCGCTTAAGTATCGATTAACTTTAACATGCATTATGGTTATCTTTGCATAAACAAATATTCTTACTTCCATTCATATGACAAAGTAAAATACATAGATTCGCGCATCAATATAGAATTAATTCATAACCTCAGTATTCTACATAACATCATCACAACATTCCTAACAGAAGTGAAATAATGCATACACAAATAATTCTAGAATACTTCTTTTTATTGATAATCTAGATTTCCAGTACCAACTCTAACTACCCTACACACACAGTTGCAGGGGTCCGCGCACTTAGCTGTGTACTTATACCCTAGGAATCTACGCACTCAGTTGTAGGGCCTCTTCCTATTCTAAGACTCTTTGCTTTTAGCTCTCATAGACCCATGCATAAAACATAAGAAGATTGAATTGAACTGCCTTAGACTCTTCTAAGACACCCTTTTTATACAATCCCATGGTCTGCGGGCCATGGGTAGACCTCTAAACTCAACATGATTTATACAAAACAAGGGCATAAAACCCTTAGTAAATATTTACATCTTCATGCTCCTCGGCCATAAAATGCGGAGACTTTACATTATTTACACAAAACTTTGGCCTTTAGCCCCAAAACTTGGGCTTTAACCCCAAAATTGACCGTAGGTGACCCGTTCCCAACACATGTTTCTTTGTCTCCATATCTTTGGAGTGTTCATCCACCTCTTAGCAGTACAGGATCAATGGTTTCCAATGGAGCGGGATCACATGAAACTGACAGGAAGGCAGCTGGAGTAGCAGTTGAGTGAGTGTCCTCTAGTCTACTGATCTAGGAAGATACAAAGTTGTTTCTAGACAAGGAAATCAAGCTAAAGTGGCAAGAGGTCAATGAAGCATTTGCAGGAACTTTTTAGGAAGACCTTGAAGATCGTTAGGTGTATGTGAACTATTGAAAATGCAACAAGATGATGGAGCTTAGTGAAAAGAAGTCGCCTTCACTAAGTGGGCCCACAGGCTATTTTTGGTGCAAAGTCTATTTTTAGACTATGTCTATTTTTAGACATATAGATCATGGTCTATGAGTTGCAAGATGCTATTTGTGGATGATTGGTCATGTTGGTAAAAATAGATGGACCTCTATTTTTAGACATATGGCGGAGTCTATTTTCAGACTGCCAGTCTAAATATAGAACAATCGAATATTATTAGCTCTTAATAATAGTTGGACTATAAACATTGTCTTATCCTCTTGCAACACTTCAGTTCGAGCTACGGATGTGGCACATGCAAGTGCCAGAAAGAAATACGCTTTTCCTATGGGTTAGTTGAGCTATTGCATGATGGACTTCAGTTAGAACTCAAGTGATTGAGTTTGGTGGAGTTGATTGAGGATTTGATGGAGTTGTGTTCAGTTTGACTTAGTTGAACTAGTTGTATTTAGTCTAACTGAAAAATACACTAGTGATGAGTGGTGTGAATTAATTATTAATTAATTCACTAATTATTAACTCATAAATCAACTAAAAAATACATCAGTTAACTCAGTGCATGGATAGTTCAGTGTAGACAAGTGTTAGAGGTGGTGAAAGGGTGAGACTACTATCAGTTGTGACTATAGCTGTGCATGAGATTTGCACAATCATGGATTGAGATTGCCAATGAGGATTGCACATTACAAGCCAAAGGAATTCGAACTTGGATTTGATCTATTCTCAACTTGGATTTGCGCAGTAGAGTCAGGCAAACAGTGATGGAGATTTGAACCCGTGACTTGTTCATATCTAAGCTGGTTTATGTGTAGCATGTGGAGATAATACTAAGTACTTGTGACGAGTATTGTACTATGTATTGTTACATGCTCTCTATCATTATAATATACAAATAGTTGGGGGTTTCAGCTGTATGCTTTCCCCATTACATACTGTGTTGATATGTGTGATTGATGTTTCAATGTGTGCATGCGATTGTTTTTTTAATTCCGCAAATTGATGATGAATGTTAGAGGAGGTTATGTATTATGCATGCATTCCGCAAATAGTGTATAATCAGGATAATCTCTATGAATAAGTGTTATATTATTAAAAATTTCTACATGGTATCGAAGCTAGTTGATCATCAAATCTATTATTCAGAAAGTGATTACATTTTATTTCTTCAAGCAGAGTCTGTAATCGGGCTAGGTAGCCTCTGGATTCATCTTTATTTTGGAAGGTGAGATATCCAGTAAATGCCCATATAGTCAATCTCTGGATGAGAAATACTTTGTTCTCACAAATTTTAAATCAGAAGCGGTTGAGTTTTGAGCTGGTGGAATTTGAATTTGCAGCACTGTTTTCTTGTTGTCGAAGTTGAAATGTCTTTCAATGGATTGCGATTGGAGTATGCCCTTGAAGGCAGCTTGAATTATATTGCATGGAAAGACAGGATGGAGGTAGTGTTATATGACAATGGGTTGAAGGCATAGATGTTGAAGTCCCAAAGCCTACTGATGCTGCTCAAGTTGAGGCTTGGCAAAAGAAGACAACAAAGTGTCGAAGGATTCTATTGGAGGGTGTGAAGGATCACATTGTATCCAGTCTGCATGGAAAGGCTTCTCCATACTTGATGTGGAAAGCATTGACAGATTTATTCCAAAGCAAGAGTGACCAAAGGAAGTTGGTGCTCAAGGATAAACTCAGAAACATTAAGTGTGAGAAAGGAGACAATATGCCCAAGTATCTCACGAAGTTCACCCAATGCCGAGATGAGTTGGGAAGTGTGGGGGTGACCATCGGTGATGAGGACTTGGTGAGCTTGGCTCTCCTTGGTCTTCCGAAGAGTTGACATTCCTATCAGGATTCTGTCAATGGTCGGGAGAAATTGCCAGGATGGGAGAGACTTTGGTCGGATCTTGTGCAAGAGGAGATTAGGCGAAATACCAGGGACGGATCTTCATCAAAGGCATCTAATGAAGAAAATTGCGCTTTGGCTACCAAAGTAAAGAAGGGGAAGAACAAGAAAGCTTCTCATTCCAGTGTGAAAGGCAAGAAGCAGGCCATGTCCAAGGTGAAGTGCTTTCACTGTCACCAACATGGACATTATGCCACAAATTGTCCGTAGAAGAAGAAAAATAAGCAAGCTGCTAGATCTGCAACGGGAGAGGCATTAGCCTTGCAGTTTGAGCTAGATTTTTCACTGATCGTATGCTTGGTATCAAGTGTGATGGGATTGGTATGGTTCTTGGATAATGGTGCACCTTTTTACATGACAGGAGATCGAGATTTGTTTTCTGATCTGGATGAGAAAGATCTTGGAGTGCACATCAAGATGGGTGATGATGGTAGATACAGTGCGACCGGTATCGGTACCATTTCCTTTGAGAGGGAGTCTATTAAACCCTTCGTATTGAAGGAAGTGATGCATGTTCTAGGATTGAAGAAGAATATTATCTCTGTGGTGATGTTAGAAGACAAGGGATATGATGTTGCCTTCAGTGAGGGAAAGGCTTTCCTGCACAATAAGACAACTGGAGAAACATGGAAGATAGGGGTTCGAGTCAAGAACCTTTATCAATTGCATGTAGATGGCTACACAACAATGGCATGCAAGGTAGGAGTGGTGAGCCAGGATGATGGTGAGCTGTGGCACCGAAGATTGGGCCACCTTCACCATGGAGCTTTGAAGATACTCTATTGGGCTTCTATTGGGCTTCCTAAAGGCACTCTTGTGCAATCAGATCACTGCAAGGGGTGTACTTTCGGAAAATTTGTGAAAGCCACCTTTCACGAGAAGGATAGTCATGCCACGATGATCCTTGAGAGAATTCACACAGACGTGTGTGGAGCTTGCTCAGTAGCTTCAACAGCAAAGCACAAGTACTATGTGATCTTTGTTGATGATTTCTCTTGGAAGTGTTGTATCTTCTTCATGCAGAAGAAGAGCGAGACATACTCAAAGTTCTGTGAGTTCAAAGCACTGGTCAAGAAGGAATTGGGGAAGAAGGTGAAGGCTCTTAGGAGAAACAATGGTGGTGAACTCATCTCTGGTGAGTTCAAGGAATTCTGCAGCGTAGAAGGGATTCAAAGAGAGCTCATAGCTCCCCATAACCCACAACAGAACGGGGCTACTGAGTAGAAGAACAGAATGATCGTGGGTGTTGCACAGGCGATGTTGCATGATCAGGGCCTACCCCTTCACTTGTGGGCGGAGGCATGTAATATTGCAGTATATGTGCAGAACTGTTGTCATCACAAGATACTTGGCATGAGTACACCCGAGGAGGCTTATTCTAGTAAGAGGCCTGATATTTCCCATTTGAGGATTTTTGGTTCTCTTGTTTACATGCATGTAACGAAGGATGCTAGGAAGAAGCTGGAGCCGACCGCAGAGGTTGGGATATTTGTGGGGTACACTGATACACCCCACAACTATCGTGTGTATTTGCCAGACAGTCGCAAGACTGTTGTGCGACGGGATATCAAATTTCAGGAGGAGAAAGCCATGAAGTGTTTACTTGAGAGGGAGCCACACTTACATGCAGATGAGGAGCTATTAGTTCCTAAAGATGAGCTTCAGGATGTGGATCAGCCACAAGATGAAGCTCATGGAGTGGAAGAGACCACTCATGTAGCACCAACCATCAGAGGGCGAAAGCACACTACAGAAGCTGAGCGATTGGCTCAAGATGCAGAGAAGGTTGTAGGACCACCTACAACACAATGCAGACAGAGACAATCACCTGATCAGTACACTGGATACATGGCTCTTGTGAGCAAATGTGTCTTGACTGAGCCATCCTCTTTCGAGGAAGCTGTGGAGGATCCTGCATGGGTAGATGCCATGGTGGAAGAGTATGATTCGATTGTCAGAAACAGTGCATGGGAGATTGTCCCAAGACCAGAGGGGAAATCAGTGGTGGGTTCGAGATGGATCTACAAAGTGAAGCAGGCAACTGATGAGAGTGTGGAGAAGTACAAGGCAAGATTTGTTGCTCGAGGCTTCTCACAGATAGAGGGGATCGATTATGAGGGGACCTTTGCACCTGTCGCAAGGGATTCTTCCATATGGATGATTATTTCTCTCTCAGCAGATGGGGTGGCACATCCATCAGATGGATGTGAAGACTGTGTTCCTCAATGGAGTCATTGAGGAGGAGGTGTACATAGAGTAGCCCGAAGGTTTTGAGATCTTCAACAACGAGTCGCATGTGTGTAGGCTCAAGAGAGCGTTGTATGGGTTGAAACAAGCACCTTGTGCTTGGTACACATGGATAGACAGTTATTTCACTGAACTTGGATTCTCAAAGAGTGAGGCAGATCCTAACCTATACCAGATTGTGGTGGAGGGTAAGTTGTTGATGATTTTACTTTATGTAGATGATTTGATTTTGACAGGAGATGAGCTGTTGATACTTTCCTGCAAGGAGGATCTTGCTAGAGAGTTTGAGATGAAGGACTTGGGCCTCCTTCATTATTTCCTGGGATTGGAAATTTGGTAGCACAGTGATGGACTATTTGTTTCTCAGGGTAAGTATGCTCGGGAGATACTGGAGAAGTTCAACATGCATGGCTGCAAGCTTGTTGATACTCCTCTTCCTGGAGGTTGGAGGAAGGAGGATGCTACTTCAGCAGAGGTAATGGATGTCATTGTTTATCAACAGTTGGTGGGGTCGCTTATGTATTTGGTCAATACACGACCTGATATATGCTATGTTGTTAACCAGATTTCACAAGTTATGGTTAAGCCAACTAAGCTCTTCTGGAAGGCGGGCAAGCATGTATTGGGTTATCTCAGAGGCACATCGAGATATGGATTGTGCTACAGACAGGAGGATGAGGTGAAGCTATCTGGATTCAGGGATGTAGATTGGGCAGGGAGCCCAATGGTCAGAAAGATCACATCTGGAGGGATATTGAGTATCAGATCGACAACAATTTCTTGGTATAATAGGAAGCAGAGATCCGTGACACTCAGTTCCGCATGCGAGGCTATATGGATGAGGAAGATCCTGGTGGGGTTGTTCGGGTCTCATTTGGATCCTAGTGTGATTTACTGTGATAACTAGAGTTGCATTAAACTCTCGGCTAATCCTGTATTTCATGATAGATCCAAACACATCGACATCAACTACCATCATATCAGAGATTGTGTGCAGCGGAGAGTCATGTTACTTTCATTTATTCCCACGAAGGATCAAGATTTTGATATCTTGACGAAGGCGCTCACAAGGAGCATATTCGAGTACCACCGAAACATGATAGGGGTTGTTGATAATCCATATCTTGCAGAGTCTATTTTTAGACTGCCAGGCTAAAAATAGAACAGTCGAATATTATTAGCTCTTAATAACATTTGGACCATAAAAATTATCTTATTCTCTTGGATCACTTCAGTTCAAGCTACAAATGTGGCACATGCAACTGCCAAAATGAAATATGCTTTTCTTGTGGGTTAACTTGAGCTATTGCATGGAGGACTTTATTTAGGACTTCAGTGATTGAGTTATGTGGAATTGGATCAGGAGATGATGGAGTTGTGTTGAGTTTGACTTAGTTGAACTAGTTGTATTTAGTCTAACTAACAAATGCACTAGTGTTGAGTGATGTGAATTAGTTATTAATTAATTCACTAATTATTAACTCATAAATCAACTAAGGAATACACCAGTTAACTTAGTGCATGGACAGTTCAGTGGAGACAAGTGTTAGAGGTGAGTGAAAGGGCAAGACAACTGTTAGTAGTGACTATAGTTGTGCATGTGATTTGTACAATCAGTGGGATTGAGTTTTCGATGAGGATTGCGTAGTGTTACACAAGGGAAATACGAGTTTGGTTAAGCCATTCTCATCTATTCTCATGCAGGATTGCGCAGTGGAGGCAGGCAAGCAGCGAAGGAGATTCGAGCGAGTGATTGATTCAGATCTGAGCTAGTTTGTGTGTAACAGGTGGAGCTAGAATTGTATTGTGTACTGTTACACGATCTCAATCAATATAATATACAGATAGTTGGGGGTTTTCAGCTTTATGCTTTCCTCGTGAAATACTGTGTTGATATGTGTGATTGATGCTTTTATATTCGCATGTGATTGTTTCTGTAATACTGCAAATTGATGATCAACGTAGATGAGATTATGTATTATGCATGCATTTCGCAATAGTGTATAATTAGGATAATCTCTGTGAATAAGTGTCATATTATTCAAGAAATTTCTACAAAAATAAAATAATAAAATACAATTTATTATAAAGATTATAATAAAACTTTAAAACATGGATAATTATTATAAATAAAATAAAAAATCAATTAAAAATAAAAACAAAAGTATTAAAAATTTTAAAGCCGACCTCATCTCCTTGAAATCAAAATATCTTAACACTATTTATCTTCTCATTGAGCTCTTCTTCTCAGTTGTCCTCATGGTGGATCCCTATTGGGATTTGAAATGTTGACAAGTATGAATATTACTGTGCATACTCCGATATTCAACTTAAAAGAAATGAACCACAGATGCCTGAAATCCAAAATTTTATTTCAATTTAGTCATTGAAATAAGGATGAACGATATTATTTTCCAATGTTAATAATGAATAAACTTCCATATAAAATATGATCTATTTTGTAACTAAAAAGAGCCTGGAGAGAATCTTTAGATTCTCATAATTGTTGCTTGTTCAGAAGAATTGTTGTTTTCGTCTTTTATGATTGTAGTTTAAAAATGAGACTTATGTCTCGAATACAAGTTTTTGCGAATGAATTTTTTTTATACATATTCTAAAAATCTCATTCAATGTTGTAATCATCCTCTTTTGAATAAAATGAAAGTTTCCATTATCAAGAATTAATTTATTGTTTTGATCTCTCTTTCAAATAGTTCAATTGCAATGGTTCACGCCCACTTCTGGAAGAGGCTTTTTCCTTAGCTGTAACATTAATATTGTGTTTTTCTATTGACATTATTTCCTGTTAGATTAATTTCGGGTTGAATGTTTACTTCATAATCACAATATTTCTTTATAGAGATTGTCCTTCAATAAGTTAGTTGGAATTCATTGTCACTTTATTTTCTTTTCCCTGCGTGTTACAGCTATATCATTGCTATTCTTGTAGTAGTATAATATCTCTTCATGTGACCTATTTCTTTTCATTACTTAGAATATAGTTTTGTATTGTTCTTTCTTGAGCTCAGATATTATTTTTCCCTAAGTAGTAGCTTAATAGTACATTTATTTCTTTGTTGTTTCCTATTAGATAGTAATTATAATTTAATGTTTGTATATATTTTCTACGAATTACTAGTTGCTTGTGGGTTAAATCCTTGAATTGTTTCTATTTAAAGTGTTGATTCCTTTAGTATTGTTCCTTTGGTCACTGCTTTAGTGAACTAGTAACACTTCCTCTTGCTCAAACTTTGCAAAAAACCTTCAAATAGAAGATTAAACCTCAGGTTAATAGTTTGGTGTGTGATAGTTGGTTGTTCGTTTCGATAAATTAATTGTCCCAACAATTATCTAGGATCTAATATAGTTGATGAAACTAAAATTAGCAACATGGGAACGAAAGCTATAGATTTTGATGCAAGTAGTAGTTCTTCTAGTAAGCCTATTGAATCTCAAAATGATTACAAATGAATTGAGATTTTCCATATGGGGGTCATTACAAAACATATCAAGGTTCATACATTGCTCGATAATAGATCCCAAGTCAATCTTATATATGAAGAAATTTTCAAGAAACTTAATCTATAAATTCAACTCATACTAAATCTTACCCTTTGAGTTGCGTATGTGATGATGTTGAATTACAAGTGACAAGAAAATATAAACTCAAATTTGCCATCACTATTAATTTTATAGATAAGGTAGAGTTTGATGTTGTTCCACTTGATATTTTCGAGATTCTTTTAGGGAGTATATACATGTATGACCGACAACCATATTCTATCGCCATGAGAATAAATATCATCTTTTTAAATATGGAGTTGAGTATATTGTTAAAGAGCATCACAAGATGTTAAACTTATCTCTTGTTAGTATTGTTTAGGTGAAAGGGTTTGTAAATGCTGGTATGAATTTTGTGTTATTGATGATTAAGGCTAAAGATACTACTGAATTTGAAGATTTCACATGATGTGACTCTAAACTCAAGTGTGAATTGGTTGAAATTGTTAATACTTATGACAAAATGTTTCACGAACCTAAAGGGCTACCTCCAAAAAGATGATTCAAACATGAGATTCACTTGAAGCAAGATGCTTCAGTTCCAAATATCGGCATGTATAGAATGTCAGTTTTGGAGAATGCAGAGATCAAGAAGAAATTTCAAGAGCTTCATAACAATGTGGTCATCATGCCTAACACATCTTCTTCTGGGTTTCCTATTGTTTTGGTTGCAAAGAAAGATGGTACATGGAACATGTGTGTGGATTTTGAGCTTTCAACGAGATTATGATAAGGAATCATTAGCCTCTTCCTCAAATAGATGATTTGGTAGATCAGTTAAATGAAGTTGTTTACTTTACTAAGTTAGATTTGAGCAGCAGTTATTATCAGATAAGGGTTGTTGAAGATGATATTTGGAAATATACTTTAAAGACAAAACATGGTTTGTTTGAATGTTTTGCTATTTTGTTTGGGCTTGGAAATTCACCTTCCACATTCATGACAGTTATGAATGATGTTTTGCGACCATTCCTTGATGATTTTTTCATAGTTTACTTAGATGATATTTTGATTTTTAGTAAGACTCATGAAAAGAATTTCAAGAATGTGAAATATTTTTTAGATGCCTTGAGAAAGGTGAAGTCATATTTGAAGATGTATAAATGTGAATTTAGGAAAATATATTTAGTTTATTTGGGTCATATTGTAGGAGGGGGTGACTTGAAGATTGACCCCTAAAAATTTGATGTCATTGTGAATTGGGATAAACCCAACAATGTAAGAAACGTTAGGAGCTTTTTGGGAGAAGGGAAATAGTGGAGAAAATTTATCGGTAACTTCTCACTCATTGTAGCACCATTACATGCTTTGACAAGTGTGAAACAAGTCTTTTAGTGGGAAGGCAAGAAACAAAAAGCCTTCGAAATTTTGAAAGAGAAAATTAGTACAACAGCAGTTCTAGCACTTTCAAATCTTAAGCAACCATTTGAAATTCAAACTGATGCAGGTGAATATGCTATGGGAGTAGCTTTCATGCAACATGGTAAGCCAATATGTTATCATTATGAAACCTTTACCAATGCAATCGTTAAATATCAAACTTATGATAAAGAGTTGTATGCTATGGTAGAAAGCATGACGAAATGGAGGCATTATTTTATGGGTAAAGAAACAATTATTCATATGTACCATCAACCTTTTCAATATTTACAACCACAAACCAAGCTACAACAAGCTAGACATTTCAAGTGGATGGGTTTCCTACAACAATTTGATTTGGTAATAAGGTATAGGAAAGGTATATGCAACAAAGTAGCACACATGTTATCAAGGCCTATTATCAATGAATATTTTATTCTTAAGCATAACTCAGTAATGCATGAAAAATTATACTAAATAGTATGATCATGATGAAGATTTTAAACATGTTTATGAAACTTTGATTTAAGGAATTCATGTTAAAGAGTTGAATTATCATGTTCATAAAAAGTTGTTGTATCATCTTGGAAAGTTATTTGCTCCATAGGGTGAAAGATTCAATGTCATAAGGGAAGCCCACACTTCTCTTATTGCTACCCACTTTGGTGTAGGAAAAACAATTGTTCAAATTTAAAGGTATTATTATTGGCCTCACATGAATGAAATTGTTTCAAGATATGTGAAAGGATGTTCTAGGTGTTCTACTACCAAGCCAAGTAATAGGAAACTGAGTTTATACACTCCACTTCCTATTCCTTCTCATCCTTGGGAAAGTATTTCTATGGATTGTTTTTGGAGACTGCCAATGTCTAGGAAAATTCATGATTATCTATATGTTGGTACGGGTCATTTAAGAAAAATGTTTGTGTTCATGCCATCTAAGAAATAAGTTATAGTTGAAAAAACTACAAATATGTTCTTCCAAAATGTATCGGTTCAGTTTGGGTTACCCACTTCTATTATTTACGACTGAGATTCTTGGTTTTTAGGAATTTTGGTCAAGTTTGTGGGAACTAATGGACAAAAAGTTGAAGAAGAGCATTGAATCTCAATTAGAAAATTACAGTAGTGTGTCTCCTTCTAGGATATTGTGGTAAGAATCCTAAATTTTGAGATGAGATTTTGAATTATATCCAACATGCCTACAATCGTGTCAAGCATTCATCTGCACAAGTATCTCCACTTGAAGCTTTTTTGGGTTATTTTCCAAATTATCCTTTGGATTTCATCTTTGGTAAAGATATTGCAATATATGAGAATATTGATCTGGACAAATCCAAACATTTAATTGAACAAATTTAGCTTCTACATCAAAAGGTACAAGAACATCTAGAGAAAAGCAAAGATAAGTACAAAGAAATACATGATGAGCATCGAGTTAATTAGGCTTCCAAGTGGGAGATAAATTTTGGTTATACATCTGCAAGGAAAAGACTACAAGGTGAAGGTAAAAATCTCAAACCAATTAGACATGGTCCTTTCAAAATCATGGAGAAGATTGGTAAAAAGGCTTTTCAATTAGATTTTCCACCTTACATGAAAATTTATTTTGTTGTGAATGTGAAAAACTTAAGATTGTATGAGCCTCCAATGATTGATGATCAAGAAGAGAATGCTCAAATTCCATCTATAGAATAATTTTATCTTGAATATTTAAATGAGTTGCAGGAAGACGCAATTATTGACAAGAGGATAAGGACTTCAAGAATAAGCAATCTAGAGTATCTTGGAGTGGGGTATAATTGTAATAATCCAAGAAGATCAAGGTGGATAGAGATTCAGAAAGTGAGGTATCTCTACCATCACTTGCATGATGAGTAAAAACAGACTTTTGCTCGTCCAAAAGCTTCCAATGGGGGGGAATGATCTAGGGGATAAAAAATATGTGCAAAAATAAAATTCCTAAAACTCTTCCAAAACTAGTACCAAATCATAGATCTCATAGTTGTCATTCCAACAATGTTTGAATTGCCTCAATTTGAAAACATATGAGAAAGTTATCGCATTATACAGTTTTTGACAAAAAGATAAGAAGTCAACTTGGAGGGTTGAGTGGCTAGACCATACGATGACATGGCGTTGACGTCAGAAGACTAACTGGGAGGTATGGTTGTCAGACAAGTAATTCCCATGAGGACAAGTGGGATATTTCTATTTGAAGACGAATTTGTTTGGTGGGCAATCACAAGCCACCACATGGCCCAATGAAAGGCCATCATGTGGTCCTACAGAAGGCCTCCAAGGGGCCTAATATTCGGTGCCAAAAATTTAGTTGATTGAATGACAAAACTCCACAAGGTTTGACCCCATGACCTCTGAACTATGGAACATGTTCCCTAACATTGCACCATGGATGGTTCCTATTATAACTATGTGACAAATATATATTTAAGGTGTTTATTTTTGGTTGTCAGGGGGATGGTCAGGTCGGCATTTGCACATGACCGATTGAACCCCAAGTTATATATTTTTTATGTTACCATAGGTCTTGGACAAGAGGCTTAGGGTGCGTGGCACCTTGTCCACATCTGAAACCTTGGTTTTACTATATAACATGACCATGACAGGGGTTGTAGAAGGGGCAGGTGCATGTCACTCTACACACCCCCAACCCCCAGTCACATTAACTATAACATTATAAAATGTAGGGCCGAATAGGTGCGTGGACTGTGGCTCACACCCCACGATCATATATATGCCACATGAATAACACAAGGGTGGAACAATAGGGGCACAACCTATTTTATCTCCCTAAACATTTGATAATTTGCACCCAACACAAAAGGTTTTGTGGGCTATACCTGCCACCTAGAATTGCAAAAATTTCACCTTGCGAGCTTGCCAAAGAGGAATTTTGTTGACAAGTTTGAAAAGGGGATGTATTTGCAAAATAGTTAGCACAGAAATGGAGGAGACCTAACTTGGCCATTTTTCAACCTTTTTTGAGCCCAAGAAGAGCCCACAAAGTGGTTCTTGGGTGTTCTAGATGCAATTGCAGTGTTATTTTTATAATTTGAGCATTGGATGTTGATGAAAATTCAATTTTCAACATATAATATAAATTTCCACTATTGGAAGCTACACCCAGACATGTAGCCCAGTAGGGGTGAACTTGATCATCAAATTGTTTTCTTGTGATGTTTTTTGTTATCTATTTTTCACTGTTAAAATCTACAAAATTTAACTTAGTTTGTGTTCTTTTGCAATATCGATCCATTGCCCATAAGACATAAAATAGGTTGCAAAATTTTACATGAAGCATTCAATTTTAAATTCAGACCACTGACCTCTGATTGGAAACTCATGTCATGCTTTAAAGTGTGTTATACATCTAGAAGTTAAGTGATAATGATAGAAATCATCTCAAATCTTTCCAAATATAACTTCAACTTAATTATAGATTCCTCTAGGCATCCCTAAAAAAAAAACATAGACCAAAAAACCTAAAATTTATATTTTCCTGACTTCAACTATATAATATTATTTACTTTTTCTCAAGAAAAAACCATAACTTCAATTAATAGTAATACAAGTTAAATTATGCATGTGCATGTAGCACTCAAATAACATAGATGTCTGAGAAGGTCAATATGTTCTGCATATCTAAAAGAAAAGAAATTATCTGACTATTTAAAACTAGACTAACACAATTACTACCGATATAAACACCAAATACAACAACATATCATGTAACATTTAAAAACATCATCCATCATCGCTAGCAAAGAAAAACATCCAATAGGAAATCGTCTGCATGAAGGAGCCTACAAAAATCCAAATATGACTAGTAAAAGCCATCAATAAGCACAACATCAGTCCTCAGGAATCTCCAATTGTAAGCCTTTAATGAAAGGTATATGAAAGTATTTTCTTGAGGTATCATTTATCTGATAACATGTTTTCCAAACTCCCAAAGCCTGTGAAGAACCAACTTTAGAGATAAAATTTTCCTCAGTGTTGTGCTTATTGCATATATAGTGACAATAAATTTGGTTAAATGAGCACTTGAGATGTAAAACCTCCTCAAGGATAGGACCCAGTGTGTGAATGTAACCATGCTGCAAACCATTAAACTAATTTGTTATGATAATGAAATCACCAAAAATATACAAAAAAATATCTTTTTCGATAGCAAGGAGAAGTAATATTTTGAGGTTGAGATGTTATGCATAGTCATTTGTTCCCCTCGCCAAACCACTTTGAAGCTTGGAAACATGCAAATTTTGGACATATAGTATAACACCTCCTCCACAAGATCCATTATCAGGGGACGATCCATCAAAAAAATCCCCAAGGATTATTTTTTTCAATCTCCTTAGTAATTATGATTCTTGCAATATAGGAGGCTTCTTCAACAAGAATAATTTCCAAATCAGTTACAACTTTGGTAGCCAACTAGTCCATAACATTAGTTTTGTCTTTAAATATTTATTTATTCCTTGCATTCCATATACCCCAGCAAACAAGAAGAGGAATGTTTGTGAGATGTTTTTGAGTAATTTGATCATACCAATCCTTCAAGGCTTCCCTGAAACCTGCACCCTACCAATTTATGATAACTCCCAAATGGTTTGTGATGGCATTCCAAAAAGATTCGGTAAATGATAATTAGATACACAAGTGATATATGGATTCATTAGCATTTTTACATAGCATATACCATCCCAAAACCTTCATACATTGATTTTGTAGATGATGCCACGTCAACACTTTTGATTCCACCATGCACCATAAGAAGATGTGAGTCTTTGATGGGCTATTTAAATTTCCACAACTCCTTCCACCACTGAGAAGATTCGACAAAATATCTATTATAACATATGAGAAACTAACCTTTTTTTGTATTATCTTCACCCCATGAGGAACTTCCCTGCTAGAGAGAATTAGGATCCTCTTATATGTAGACATGAGGTCTGTTTAAAGCCAACGTGTGGCCATTCCATGATATGTGAAATTCATGAGGGAGGATTAATTGTCGATAATTTACACATCGTTGATACCAAATAAATGTTCCAAAATGATCAATAACTTGATTTATTGTGTTACTTCCATGTGCATTAACAAGGTTAACCATTTCACAGGCAAACTAGAAGTTGTCTCTGCATCTGATGCAAGGGTGCAAACTAATTTTATTTTTTCTTCATTACCAAATTTTCCATGCTAGTATACATTCAACCACTAGAAGAGAGGACATCACCTATTTCCATATTATGGAAATATTAGATATTATTCTTTCCAGAGAGTGGATTCAATCCTCAATTAAGCTGGGATATATGTATTTTCAGTGAGCTATAGTGTCCAAACAATCTCTGTCGAAATCATCCTCCACCCAACTTTGGTAGACAACTATTTGGTAAATGATGGAAGGCTTTTTAAACCCAAATATCTACATCTCTTGGGCAATGGAATACTTTCCAAACTAACTAAGGGAGAAATCCTTCCGTCTTTGTTTCCCATCCAAAGAAAATTGCTACAATTTTTTCAAATACATTTCAAAACTCCAATAGGTATCCAAGGAAAGGAAATCCAAAACACGAGGATGGCTTCGAACACAAATTTAATAAATATTAATATACCTTCTCTTAAAATCCATCTGAAGGACCATGACTTCACTTTCTTCTCAATCTTTGCAATAATCCTTTGCTAGTCGTGTTTCCAATAATTATTCTGATTTAGGATGAAACCAAAGTATTTTAAACCATATTCAAACTCCAAGGGAAGATACAGGAAAAAATTATGAGCATAAGATACGTCATCCCAAGACATAACATTTGGAGACACAGAGGGTTTCACCCCATTTACCATTATGCCAATGTCATTCTTAAATAAACCCATCACTTCATTTATTGTAGCCATCTCCCTTATGATCCCATCATAAAATAGCATTACATCATCAATGGATAGTAACTAGATAACAATTATATTCTAAATGAATGAAACAACATGGACATCCCCCCTTCTTTTAACATACATCAATAGCATTCTCAATCCCTTGGCAACCCACAACAAAAGAAGGGGCGAAAGAGGGAAATCTTTCCTGAGCCCACTCTCAGCTTCAAAGTAATTAGAATCAAACCCATTTATGAGGACTACAAAAGATACAATCATCAAATATCTCATCACCCAATTTATAAAAAGAACCTCAAAAACGAAATGAGTAAGTAGAAGTCGGGCATAAATCCAACTCACCAATCATATGCCTTTGGCAGATCCACCTTGCTCACCATTCCCTTTTTCTTCCATGATTATATATTGTGGATAATTTCCTAAACAACCTCGATCACTTCATGAATCTGTCTATCTTTAAGGAAAGCAAATTGTTCACTCGATATATTTTTAGAAAAAAATTCATTTATATATCTGCAATAACCTTTGTAATGATTTTATATATACAATTACATAGGGAAATGGGTATAAAATCATTAAACGACCAATGATCATCTAATTTACAGATTAAGGAAATAAAATTTGAGCTAAATGGATGGATGATTTCTCCAAGGATGCGTGATTCTTCAATAACTCCAAGGAGCTTGTGTCCTAGGATATCATAGAACCCCAGAAAAAAACTCCATTGTCCATCCATCTGGGCCAACGATACTTTATTTTTTAAACCTGTGAAGCACCTTCTGGAGGTCCTACTTCATAATAGGCTCCATCAAATTCTTGTTTTCATCTTCGTCAACAAAACAAGGAAATTCTTGCATCATCCTAATCATTTTTGCAATAGATGGATCTTGTGGAAGCTTGAAGAGATTGTTGAAATGCTCCACCCCAACTTTACCCAGATCCATAAAGGAAAGGGCGCTCACCCTTGCAAAGCTTTCTAGATCCCAATTAGTGTTATGTGCTTTACGATCCTTGGAATAATTCTAAAAGAAATTTGAGTTTTCATCACCACTTTGGATCCAAATGACATGACCCTTTTGTGTCCACTCTTCTTCCTTACCACTAAAAAGTATCCTCTCTCTTTTTCCAAGAGAAAAATCCTTTCTTTAGCAGCTTCAAACTTATAGTTCCCTCCTTCAAAAACTTCCATCCTATCGGGTTCCATCTCCACATCTTTTATTGTTTGTTCATTCCTTTTCTTTTTTCGTCAAATCCATTGAATTTTGGCCTTTTGAACTTCTTTAAAATTTGTAGCAAATTGATCTACTCTTGACCCTAAGAGTAGGGTTGTAGGGAGACATTGCTAAACAACCAACTCTTTATAAGATTCATCCTTTAACCTACATGGCTAAATTTGAATGGGCTTCCATTCTTTTTTCCCCCTAAAATCTCCAGAAAAATAGGATGATTATTGGATTCCACACCAACTGCAATCCATTGAAGAAATAAAGGCATCTTCTCCATGAGAGATTCTGCAAACAGAAAATGGTTAATCCCTCGGCAATTCTTACTTCCTCTCCTCAGCAATTTCTCTTAGTATGCCAATTTTTAATTAGATCAACGTCACAAAGATTTTGGGCTTCCAAGTGGTCCTTAAAATATTCTTATTGAGAATTCAAAAGCGAATGACGACACCAAACTTCCGAAATTACGAAAGGGAAATTTAGATCACCTCCAACAATAACATTTTCTTCTTTCATAGATGATCTTGACGTCAAATTATCCCATAATACCACCCTATCTTGGAATGGAGTGTAAACCTTGAGTACTTTCAATTCCATCGCCAACTCTATAGAATAAATGTTAGCTCCAAGAGCTAGGTCCCTCCCCCACTACCCTAATGGTATGATGAAACAGAGCTTCCAACACCTCCTTAACTATATCTCCAAGCCCCAAAGTTTCTTGTAAGAAAAGTATATCCAACTTTATTGAATTCACTAGACACTTCAAAGCTTGTTTTTTAGACAGGTTAGCCAAGTCCCTACAATCAAAGCATAGGAAAATCATGATAAAACAAGACCATGGATTTCCCATGCTCTATCGACCCCTTACCATAAATCTTTGTTTACCATTTTCCATGTCCTGACTAGTTTTGTGCTTTGCCATGATCATGTAAGATTTTCTACCCCTTAGCTTACCCATATATTTGGCTGGAGGAAGTTCTCCCAATCCACCAACACAACCCATGGGGTCCCCCTTCTCACTCGTGCATTGAAGGTCATATGGAAAAGGACGAGATAAGGAATCTGACTTATCTCTCACAACAAAGAGTTTTGGGGAAGGGACCATATCTACAGAAATAAGAGGGGATGATTTCATAAATACATTTGCTACCGGGGAAGAAGTCCTAGAATCCATATCAAGGGAAACAATCATATGGAAAAGGACGAGATAAGGAATCTGACTTATCTCTCACAACAAAGAGTTTTGGGGAAGGGTAATGTAAAGGAAACCATATCTACAGAAATAAGAGGGGATGATTTCATAAATACATTTGCTACTGTAATGACCCCAGGATATGTAATTGTGAAAGTTTACTGTGGTAAAAGACAGTAATACAGTTGTTGTTATGTTTTAAACAAAACTGTGATAAACTATTTCTTTTAATTAAAGTAATTTAAATATTCCATGAAATGCTGGCAGCCTCTAAGAGGTGAATTTTAAAGTAAAAGATCAGTTGTGATAACTGATGGTAACTACCCTCCAAAACAGGAAACGTCATGACTGAGGGAGAAGGTTCTGTGCTGTGAGGACAGACAGAAGAAATTCTTTTCCAAGAACAGGAAAAAGGAAAAAGAGAAGAAAAAGAGAATTGGTTAAGTCTGGTTAGGACCAGATAACCAGGCACAGAGAGTGCACAAATCCTGTTGAGGGCTGGAGGCCTGCAGGATGGCTCGGGGGGAGAATTCTGTCCGAGGATGGGTCTCATGGCTGGGTGGAAGAGCATACACAAGCACAGGTGACCTGCTTGAGAAATCATTTTCGTTACTGGCGAACCACGTACGGTTTCAACTGCAGAGTCTCTATTTGAATATGAATATATAGTGAATGTACAGTAGTCAAACAGGAAGCAAGTTCTTTCCTAGTTACTGTTATAATGTTAGGAAACTGTATAGATATGGTTGCAGTTAAAAGACAGGTTATTATAAACCTAGATTGACTGTAGATAAAGCTACATAGAAAAATATAGTAAAACTGGTTATAGGAACTAGGAAAGGTAACCAAGAAACTGGTTATCGAATGACGGGCAGAGTATAAGCTCGTGCAGAAGATTGAGTCAATGTTTAAAACTACATATCTTGATAAATGATCATATAAAAATCTGAGTGTGTCGACAGAGTGAGAATTAAATCTATGAGTCCGAATAGGCGAGCACTGACAGAAGTAAGATGCTACCTTGCTGACGGAGGAGAGTTAAACCCTCGGTTGTTATTACAACTGTCTAACGAAAAATGAAAATACACCAAAGAATACAAGACAGATAGCATTAATTTGATAGTTGTACAAAACAGTAAATGAGATTATTATGTCATTTCAACAAACCATAGTCTCAAGAATACAGTGTTAGCGAGCACGGTAACACGAAGCCAACTCCGTCGAGCGACAAACTAGAGGGGCATATGTTCATGTAATGTATATGGAACCCTGTGCATATAAATTGAGAAAGGGAAATATATTTATTGCATCCGAAATCCTGTGTATGAAACTGAGGTGGAAAAGATATTCATATATACATATAAACCTGTGCATGCAAGCGAAAGAAGTATGCTTACATATATAAGATAAATCGAGTATACAATGCAATGAAAACCTTAAACATACGTGTGAGGTGTGATATTATCCATAGCGGAAGGAAAGAATGAAATATCGTTATGGCTAACCATTCTGGATCATACAGTATATATAATTCTATCTAGTGAGCCGAGAGCACGCTATTCAAACATTACTGTATAAACAACAAAATTATTACTAATCAATCCTAGCCAGTAAGACAGATGCATAAGAATACAGAGCAACGACATGGGCAACCATTATAATCTGAGTCATATACGAAGATGCAGATATAAAGAAATGCACAATCTAGCACTTGATAGCATAAGTCCTTGCATTGTTGGAAAAATGATAAGAGAGAACAGAGTATATGTACATATTCATGGATACATAAAATGTGGACTGCCCTGATGGCGCAGATAGAGCCACCGTCATAAAGCTATAAGTTTATACACAGTTCAATACTTGAGTGAAAAAAAAACCTTGAACGAATTACAGAAGTTTACTTAAAAGGAACCAAACCCTCATTCAAGGTCCAGATTCATGAGCTGGGTCTGCGCATCACAGCTAGACCTGAAACCCATAGTTAATAACAGAAATGACAAATCATAAACAGAGTATGCCGCAAGGGGCAGCCGTGTGACCAAGCAAGAAACCTTAAAATACATCCAAGCGAACTATGTGAGTTCCGCCGTGCTCACTAACAAATCTGGCGGGTATGGACTCGACCAGCCTTAAAGGAGGAAGCAAATACAAGTCTTGAGGGCTCTCTGAGGAGTATACCTCGGTCGGTGCAGCAATAAGGCCCTCATGGAGCGGCAGTCTGCAACCATAACCTAGATAACCTTAAACCCTGAGGCGGAGAAGCTTGTATAAAGGAACAGAGACAAGGTTTGAGCTTACCTGTAGCCGCTGCGAGGGGAAGCTGTCATGCACAGCTGCTTGACATTATCCATGGAGTCGCATCATCAGCTGCGTGCCTAGGAGCCAAAAAACATTTAGAACTGTAAGGACTCGTATGAAGATAAATTAACTGTAACACTGAAGATTTCATAACCAATAAGTTTACCGTAAATACACAGGGAACATAGAACCAAAAAATTACCTGTGTAATATTTTACACGGCCACTCCATAGCTCCGAAGTGGATACAGTCCATGAGAGTATAGTTGGTAAGATATACCAGAGGCGAGGTGCCGAGACAGAGCCGGAAGCAAACGAAACAATAAACCCTGTGACCGCGTTGCCAATGCTTTTGTAATGTCGTAAACCCTGGATTGGATCTCCACCCTTCGATCCATGGGGGTAATCCTGACCGTTCATACAAGGCGAGAAGGTCAGGCGTGAGGGTCGAGAACTCCATAATCGATGCATCACATGGCCAAAGGAGTTCAGCAGTGCCACCTCGCACTATAAGGACGGGTGCCATTAAGACAGAGATTTGTTGGCGCCTGCAGGAACTGCAGCAGGACCACCAGCGCCTGCACTTCATTAAATACGCACAGTTGAGGTGGACTTACAGCTAAGCTCCACTGAAAGGTCAAAGGATTACACCAAAAACCATGACAAATATATGTTGCGTGGCATTAAGCATGTCAACCTTGGTTACCATGAATACTTAACAAAGAGTTAATAAAGCGTTGAATGTGTGGTGTAGTAATTATATATATATGGTATATATGATAAAGCCATGGGAGCAAATATGCATCAAACGTTCTAGTTGTATTAAGAATAGCGTAAGATGAATAGTTATGTTAGCATGCAGTAATTTTTTATTTTTTTTATGTATGTGGTGGAAATGTGACAAATTGGTATCAGAGCCTAGTTTCAACACTGTGGCCTCAGGCAAACATGTTTCACTGTGAAAGCCTACACCATGCATATGTAAGAGAGTTAATATTTCATCTAACTGCTGTTCTGTTTATGAAGGGAAAAAAATACAGAATTACAACAGTTAACAGTTGAAGCAGTGAGGAGACAAAATGCAAGGACCCGGCAGTAATCCTCAGGAGAACCCGAAACTGTGGGTACAGTTGGGTGAGGCAACACGAAGCACCAATTTGGAAATACTGGAAACGGTTCAAGAATTGAAGAATGAAATGGCACGGTTGCGAGAGGACAACGTGCGTTTAACAGTTGAACAAGAAAGGATTCTGAAGAGCCTGTCAGACAGGCAGAATCCACCTCTATCTAACCCTAGCACAGAGCAGCAGAGGATGAAAGAAGAACAAAATTATCAGGTTGAACCTGAAATTTCAGAGGGTAAAGAGGACCATTCAAACAATGTACCAAAACAACAAACTTCAAAACGTCAGAGGATAGAACTGCAGGGAGAATTCTGGAAGATTAAACCCCCACATTTCGATGGAAAACAGGAGGAAGCTGCTGAAGCCTGGTTAATAAATATGAATAAATATTTTCAGTTGTATGAGTATGACCATAACTTGAAAGCGAGACTAGCAATCTTCCAGTTACAAGGTAAGGCAACCTTGTGGTGGGAACAAACCAAGATTGTCAAGGGGGTCAGCAAACGAACCATTACATGGGAGAAGTTCCAGAAATACTTCAAAGAAAGGTACCTGACTGAGCGCTTCTATGATGAGAAGGCAAGGGAATTTCATGACTTAAGACTAGGCCAGCAGACCATGGACGAGTTCATTAATCGTTTTACCTCCCTATTACGTTATGTACCTTACATCAAGGAGGAGAAAGCTAAGGTCCAAAGATTTGTGAGCAGCTTACCTGCGTATATAAGGGAGAGGATTGAGTTTGACAATCCTAGGACTATGGATGAGGCTATTCGTAAAGCAGGGATCTGCTATCAGCAGAGTAAGCAGAAGGGGGATACTTCGAATAAAATATGGAATGAAAAAAGGAGCAGTCGAATGGTTGGAAGCGGAAAGGGAGGTCGCAGCAATGGAAATAAGGGAACTGGTAAAGGATTAAACAGCAGATCTGTAACAAGAAGTGCACCTCGAACTAGACCAGGAAGTGAAAACAGAGTGAGTGAGCAGCCTGCTAGACCAGAAGGTGAGGGAATGACCAGACCTCCAGTTCAATGCTGGGGCTGTGGAGGGCCTCACTATGTTAAAAACTGCCCACAGCGAAAGGGGACATACCAGATATCCCAGATTCATGAAGCATCGACCGTTGGGGACGTGGGACGTAGTAAACCCAGAATCAATGCAGCGTTGGAGGACCGCCAAGCGGAGTACCAACCATCCATGGTTGAATTTGAAGGTAAAATTTCAAACCTTTGCATAGCTGTTCTTATTGAACCAGGGGCTATTTTAAGTTATGTTAGCCCAAAAATAGTAGAACAGTGTAAACTACAAGCTGAAAAGTTCAGGAATCCATGGCTGGTCCAACTAGCTACAGGAGGCAAGAGACGAGTCTTGGCCAAAGTAAATAATTGCTCCTTAACCATAGCCGGACAGCCAATAGTGGCAGATTTGAATGTACTACCGTTGGGTTCCTATGATATCTTGATTGGGATGGATTGGCTAGAGAAACACTGGTCCTTAGTGAATTGCAAGACAAAAACTATTTACTATAAGGATGACGGTGGGGAGCAGCAGGAGTTACAAGGAATCAAACATCCTGTATAGATTCGACCCATTACAACAACTCAGTTAGCTAAATGCATCAGAAAGAAATGTCAAATCTATGCTATTCAGGTGGGTTACGCTAATTAGAAGGATAAAGCCGCCATGTTGGGTAACATTCCGGTGGTGCAGGATTTTGCAGATATTTTTCCCGAGGAGGTACCAGGATTACCACCTAAAAGAGATGTGGATTTCACCATTGAACTGATTCCGGGGGCAGCACCTGTATCACGGGCACCCTACCGTATGAGTGTACCAGAACTAACAAAATTAAAAATGCAACTGCAAGAACTGTTAGACAAAAATTACATCCGTCCCAGTGTGTCACCTTGGGGAGCCCCAGTGCTGTTCGTCAAAAAGAAAGATGGAACCTTTCGGATGTGCATTGATTATTGTCAGCTGAATAAGCTCACGATCAAAAATAAATATCCTTTGCCTAGGATCGACGAAATTTTTGATCAGGTGAAGGGAGCGACGGTATTCTCTAAAATCGATTTGCGATCTGGTTACCATCAGATCAGAATTAAAGAGGAGGATATCGCTAAGACCGCTTTCAGAACGCGGTATGGGCATTACGAATTCGTGGTGCTACCTTTTAGTCTGACCAATGCACCTGCTATCTTCATGTGTTTGATGAACAGAGTGTTTCACAGATTTTTAGACAAATTTGTCTTGATATTCATAGATGATATCCTAATTTATTCCCGATCTAGAAAGGAGCATGAGGAACACCTAAGATTGGTGTTGCAAACTTTGCGAGAACATCAATTGTATGCAAAGTTTAGCAAGTGTGATTTCTTCAAGGAAGAGATACAATACTTGGGCCATGTAATCGCAAAGGAAGGAATTGCAGTAGACCCTGAAAAAATTAGAACTGTAATGGAGTGGCCCATACCAAAGGACGTGGTAGATATTAGGTCCTTTATGGGGCTAGCGGGTTATTATAGAAGATTTGTCGAAGGCTTTTCTAGGGTAGCATACCCTATCACCTCCTTACAAAAGAAAGGAAAAGTGTTTAAGTGGACTTCAGAATGTCAGAAGATCTTTGAACAGCTCAAGCACTTACTCACCACAGCACCCATATTGAGTATAGCTGATCCTAATAAGGATTACGTGGTCTGCACTGACGCAAGTAAGGAAGGCGTGCGAGGGGTGCTGATGCAAGAGGGAAGAGTCATTGCATATGAATCAAGGAAGCTGAAAGAACATGAGCAGAAATACTCTGCTTGCGATCTGGAGTTAGCAGCTGTTATTCATGCCCTGAAAATGTGGAGGCACTATCTTTTAGGAAGAAAATTTATGCTGCTAACAGACCACCATAGCCTAACAAATTATTTCAGCCAACCCACCTTAAACACGAGGCAAGCTCGTTGGGCTGACTTCTTAAGTGGGTTCGACTTTGAAATTAAGCATTTAAAAGGAAAGGAGAACCGAGTGGCTGATGCATTAAGTCGAAAGGTACAATGCATGTGCAAGATTTCAGTTAGTAAATGGCAGAGTACTTTATTTGAAAAGATAAAATCAGCAGCTCAACGTGATGCTATTTACCAGCAAATTAAACAGCAATTACAACAATTTTCTGGTAAGGAAACACAACAAGGGTATGAGCTGGATGATGCTGGAATGTTGTGCTTTAACAAAAAGTTGTATGTACCCAATGAAGATGGTATTAAGAAGCTGATTCTAGATGAATTTCATATCAGCCATTATATCGGGCATCCAGGATACCAGAAAATGGTTACCACTCTTCGGAAAGAATATTACTGGCCAAAAATGAAGAAGGAGGTAGCTGAGTATCTAGCACGATGTCTAGAATGTCAGCAGATCAAGGCGGAGCATTTGCATCCAACAGGGCTGCTACAACCCTTACCCATTCTGGAATGGAAATGGGAGACTATCTCCATGGATTTTATAACTGGATTGCCTCGGACGAAGAAGAATAATGATTCCATTATGGTGGTAGTGTATAAATTGAGTAAGGCAGCACACTTCATACCTGTGCAATCAACATATAAGGCTGTGCAAATTGCTCATATTTTCATGCAAAATATATTCAAATTGCATGGACTTCCGAAGGTAATCATCTCTGACCGTGATGTTAAGTTTACATCAGCCTTTTAGCAGACACTATTTGCTGAACTGGGAACGCAGCTGAACTTTAGCACAGCCTATCATCCCTAAACAGATGGTCAAACGGAGCGAGTGAATCAGGTTGTGGAGGACATCCTGAGAGCATGCGTTATGATGAAGCCAACCCAATGGGAAGAATATCTCCACCTGGTCGAATTTGCATATAATAATGGGTATCACTCCTCAACTCAGTTGAGTCCTTTTGAGGTCATGTATGGGCGGAAGTGCCGCACACCCTCAAGTTGGGGTGGACCTGAGGACAAGTAACGAATTGGTCCTTAAATGCTCAAGGAAATGGAAGAAATGGTAAAAAGGGTGCGTACCAACTTAAAAGCCGCTCAGGATAGACAGAAAAGTTTTGCTGATCGAAAAAGAAGGTTCAAGGAATTCCAAGTTAGGGATCATGTGTTTGTTAGAATCCAACCCAGAAGAAGTACCTTGCAATGGAGCGGATGTGCCAAACGTGCACCCCACTATTTTGGACCTTTTCAAATCTTGGCAAGGGTGGGGCCGGTAGCTTATCAACTCGCTCTACCAGGCCATATTAGGATCCATAATGTCTTTCATGTTTCCGTATTGAAACAATAGGTATATGATCCTAAACATGTAATTCAATGGCAGAATGTTCGGGTAAGAATTAAGCTGGCCACTCTAGATAAGTTTTGTTCCTGAACAGGAAAATAACTTAATCTATTGTTGATTGCAGGTCGAATCGGAAGGTGAGGTTCTGGTCGAACCACTAACCATTCTCGACCGGAGAGAAGTGCAGCAGCGGAAATGGGTTATTTCCCAAGCTAAGGTGCAGTGGCAACATTATGGGCCTGAAGAGGCCACTTGGGAGGATGAAGAACTCCTTAGAGAAGCTTACCCAAATTTGTCTAAGGGTGACAGACATCGGGACGATGTCCAATCACAG
Source organism: Pinus taeda (assembly GCA_000404065.3). Lineage (NCBI taxonomy): Eukaryota > Viridiplantae > Streptophyta > Pinopsida > Pinales > Pinaceae > Pinus > Pinus taeda. The sequence continues at coordinate 9,870 of APFE030851448.1, read as the reverse complement.
GAGGGGGAGATGTAATGACCCCTGGATATGTAATTGTGAAAGTTTACTGTGGTAAAAGACAGTAATACAGTTGTTGTTATGTTTTAAACAAAATTGTGATAAACTATTTCTTTTAATTAAAGTAATTTAAATATTCCATGAAATGCTAGTAGCCTCTAAGAGGTGAATTTTAAAGAAAAAGATCAGTTGTGATAACTTATGGTAACTACCCTCCAAAACAGGAAAAGTCCTGACTGAGGGAGGAGGTTCTGTGCTGTGAGGACAGACAGAAGAAATTCTTTTCCAAGAACAGGAAAAAGGAAAAAGAGAAGAAAAAGAGAATTTGTTAAGTCTGGTTAGGACCAGATAACCAGGCACAGAGAGTGCACAAATCCTGTTGAGGGCTGGAGGCCTGCAGGATGGCTCGGGGGGAGAATTCCGTCTGAGGATGGGTCTCATGGCTGGGTGGAAGAGCATACACAAGCATAGGTGACCTGCTTGAGAAATCATTTTTGTTACTGGCGAACCAGGTACGGTTTCAACTGCAGAGTCTCTGTTTGAATATGAATATACAGTGAATGTACAGTAGTCAAACAGGAAGCAAGTTCTTTCCTAGTTACTGTTATAATGTTAGGAAACTGTATAGATATGGTTGCAGTTAAAAGACAGGTTATTATAAACCTAGATTGACTGTAGATAAAGCTACATAGAAAAATATAGTAAAATTGGTTATAGGAACCAGGAAAGGTAACCAAGAAACTGGTTATCGAATGACGAGTAGAGTATAAGCTCGTGTAGAAGATTGAGTCAATGTTTAAAACTACATATCTTGATAAATGATCATATAAAAATCTGAGTGAGTCGACAGAGTGAGAATTAAATCTCTGAGTCCGAATAGGCGAGCACTGACAGAAGTCAGATGCTACCTTGCTGACGGAGGAGAGTTAAACCCTCGGTTGTTATTACAACTGTCTAACGAAAAACGAAAATACACCAAAGAATACCAGACGGATAGCGTTAATTTGATAGCTGTACAAAACAGTAAATGAGATTATTATGTCATTTCAACAAACGATAGTCTCAAGAATACAGTGTTAGCGAGCACGGTAACACGAAGCCAACTCCGTCGAGCGACAAACTAGAGGGGCATATGTTCATGTAATGTATATGGAACCCTGTGCATATAAATCGAGAAAGGGAAATATATTTATTGCATCCGAAATCCTGTGTATGAAACTGAGGTGGAAAATATATTCATATATACATATAAACCTGTGCATGCAAGCGAAAGAAGTATGCTTACATATATAAGATAAATCGAGTATACAATGCAATGAAAACCTTAAACATACATGTGAGGTGCGATATTATCCATAGCGGAAGGAAAGAACGAAATATCGTTATGGCTAACCATTCTGGATCATACAGTATATATAATTCTATCTAGTGAGCTGAGAGCACGCTATTCAAACATTACTGTATAAACAACAAAATTATTACTAATCAATCCTAGCCAGTAAGACAGATGCATAAGAATACAGAGCAATGACATGGGCAACCATTATAATCTGAGTCATATACGAAGATGCGGATATAAAGAAATGCACAATCTAGCACTTGATAGCATAAGTCCTTGCACCGTTGGAAAAACGATAAGAGAGAACAGAGTATATGTACATATTCATGGATACATAAAATGTGGACTTCCTTGAGGGCGTAGATAGAGCCACCGTCATAAAGCTATAAGTTTATAAACACTTCAATACCTGAGTGAAAAAAAAACCTTGAACGAATTACAGAAGTTTACTTAAAAAGAACCAAACCCTCATTCAAGGTCCAGATTCATGAGTTGGGTCTGTGCATCACAGCTAGACCCGAAACCCATAGTTAAGAACAGAAATGACAAATCATAAACAGAGTATGCCGGAAGGGGCAGCCGTGTGACCAAGCAAGAAACCTTCAAATACATGCAAGCGAACTATGTGAGTTCCGCCGTGCTCACTAACAAATCTGGCGGGTATGGACTCGACCAGTCTTAAAGGAGGAAGCAAATACAAGTCTTGAGGGCTCTCTGAGGAGTATACCTCGGCCGGTGCAGCAATAAGGCCCTCATGGAGCGGCAGTCTGCAACCATAACCTAGATAACCTTAAACCCTGAGGCGGAGAAGCTTATATAAAGGAACAGAGACAAGGTTTGAGCTTACCTGTAGCCGCTGCGAGGGGAAGCTGTCATGCACAGCTGCTTGACATTATCCATGGAGTCGCATCATCAGCTGCGCCTAGGAGCCAAAAAACATTTAGAACTGTAAGGACTCGTATGAAGATAAATTAACTGTAAGACTGAAGATTTCATAACCAATAAGTTTACCGTAAATACACAGGGAACATAGAACCAAAACATTACCTGTGTAATATTGAACACGGCCACTGCATAGCTCCGAAGTGGATACAGTCCATGAGAGTATAGTTGGTAAGATAGACTAGAGGCGAGGTGCCGAGACAGAGCCAGAAGCAAACGAAACAATAAACCCTGTGACCGCGTTGCCAATTCTTTTGTAATGTCGTAAACCCTGGATTGGATCTCCACCCTTCGATCCATGGGGGTAATCCTAACCGTTCATACAAGGCAGGAAGGTCAGGCGTGAGGGCCGAGAACTCCATAATCGATGCATCACATGGCCAAAGGAGTTCAGCAGTGCCACCTCGCACTATAAGGACGGGTGCCATTAAGACAGAGATGTGCTGGCGCCTGCAGGAACTGCAGCAGGACCACGAGCGCCTGCACTTCATTAAATACGCACAGCTGAGGTGGACTTACAGCTAAGCTCCACCGAAAGGTCAAAGGATTACACCAAGAACCATGACAAATATATGTTGCGTGGCATTAAGCATGTCAACCTTGGTTACCATGAATACTTAACAAAGAGTTAATAAAGCCTTGAATGTGTGGTGTAGTAATTATATATATATGGTATATATGATAAAGCCATGGGAGCAAATATGCATCAAACATTCTAGTTGTATTAAGAATAGCGTAAGATGAATAGTTATGTTAGCATGCAGTAAATTTTTTTTTTTTTTTTATGTATGTGGTGCAAATGTGACAGCTACCGGGGAAGAAATCCTAGAATCCATATCAAGGGAAGCAATACACCAAATTAAATTGTTAACCATAAATGAAGGAGAGCCATTACCAGTTGTGGAGGGTCTCAGTGAGGGCAAAGTGTCTTCCTATTCCCTCAGTTTGACTTCAACCTCCATTTTCCCAACATTCATGATTTCCTCCTCTGCATGTTTCTCCTTTGGCTCGTATTTCACTGAATCTATATTAATTTGTATGTGCTTGAATCCTCCCTCTTAAGATGAATCTATATTAATTTGTATGTGTTTTAAGCCTCCCTCAAATTCCAGACTTCAAATTTTAGACCTCTTTTAGGGTTTGCTCCTCACCGGCCAAAAGCCTTGGTTTTGCTCCTGCACAAACGACTCCTCCGCTTCACCATCCCCCTTCTCGCCAACTATATACCATTGTTCCAGCTCACAATTATGTGGTGCCAAGGTGGAGAATATTAGACCTGCCACATTTGGGTCCTCTCTGTAATCCACCTCCTCTTCCATCTGGCCATCAAACCTATCCGACTGACAATCCATAACCGGGAGACCAGACCGCCTTCTACTACCGACCCTTCAGCCATCCGACTGCCTGATTCTACATTTACAAAGCTTGAAATCTAGACATAACATTTCAAATCACGTTGAACTTAGTTAGGATTGACATTGCATCTTCTACCTTCAATGTTAGTGCACAATTTGGCAAATGTTACGTATCTTATTCCGAAATATTAATGTGAGTGTATGTAAGAAATGTAGGACTCTGATCTGTTTTTTGTTCTTAGATTCGTAGAGAACGCTCGTCACCGACGTATAGATTTTCTGGTTTCATATAATCATATATATATGGTGTAACGTTTGATCTTTACAAGCACTACTTCATGTATTGATTACATAGAAATAATTTTATTTCAATTTAGTCATTCAAATAAACATGAACTATACTATTTTCCAATGCTAATAATGGAGGATATATTTTTAAAATTCAAATGGTCTACCTCATTTTCATTTCCACACGACAAAGTCAACAAATTGTTTTCGTTAATTCTTAATCTGGCCCGACAAATATGGCCACTTGCTGGCCCCTGGTGGTCGATTGGAGAGTAGTTAGAAGATGTCTATAAGAATTTCCCTTGTCTTACGCTGTTATAGACATGGAGAGCCTGGCTGCTTAGAATATAACTATATGTGAAATAAATGTAAAAAACAATTGGTTCTCCCGACGCATACTTTGGTGGCGCAGATTCCGTGATTACAAGCGATGGAATTGATCTGGTTAAACGGTGATCATTGATCATGATTAGAATAGAAAATGTGGCTGACCATTGATTTAATGAAGGGAATATACTGGCAACCTGGTACCACCTCCGAAAAACAGTGGACATTGCCGACAGCGAGGACTCAAAGCCTACAGACTACACAGTACTACACAGTATAGAAAAATCATTCCAATAAATCTCGTCACACGCGTGAAATTCCTCTTGCTTGCCAGAATATTCTGAATAGGACGCGACCATATTGTATTAGGTTCCATCTTCGCCGGAATCAAACATGTTTCCTTTCAAATATATTGGAGAATTACCTAATATTTTCCTTGCCCAAGGGCGGCAACCCTACGAGACAAATGGATCATATTTTTTCTTTGTTTATAATAATAGTTATCAAATTATACAGTGATATGGGGTTTACTGTAAGTTTCGCTGGGTCAAACCCACTAGATGGATGTCTAAATCTTATTGAGTACATGGTTTGTTGTGTCTTGGCTAGAAGAGTAGGTAACCCCGAGCTTTAGCCTAAATTTATAGTGGTAGCAAGTTGGATTTGATCCTGAGCCTGTTCAGGATAACTCTCACCAGTTACTGATTATCAGATAAATAATAGTTACCAAATTCAAATTTAAAATATGATTCAAATTAGATACTATAAAAATTTGTATGAAATTTTTTCAACAAATGAATCAGATTTTTCCTTGGTTATATAATAGATTAAACAAAAATTTGAACACTTCCCAGCACAAATTCTATAAAAAAAATCTATGAAAAATTTCAATTAAACAAATTAATTATATCATATATAATAATATACAACATAATGAATTATTAAAAATGTTTCATTCAAACAAATTAAAAAATATAATGAATTTTAATTATAGTATAGTATATAACCGTAATCGTTTTTGGAGGCATATTCTCCTTATTTATTTAAAATTAAATAATTTTTATAATTTTGATAACAATATATAAACATGCAAATTTTACTAACTACAGGCCACAATGGTCATTATATCTCATTAATAATTTCACTTTTCAAAACTCAATAAACTCCTTCAATTTCATATCTTAATCTAAAATCCTTTATAATTCATAAATTTTTAAAAATTAAATAATTAAAGAGTAAAAACTAAAATTCTTTCTTACTTTATAATGCTATTAAAAATGTTTTTTAATTATACATATTAAAAACAAATATTCAAAATTTATCTTTAGACATATTTCAATTCTAATATAAACATATTTAAAAATAATTAATTTTTATAAAATTATATTGACGCTTTTTGAAACTCTTTTTGGTGATTTTCCAGTGTAATTCTCTAAAATCCAGTAAGAATTCATTAAAATCACAAAATTGATGTTTTTAGCCCCTACACAAATAAAAGTGCCCTACAGTTTGAGAGTACTGAATCCATATATAGTAGAAAAACTAATTTAAATAAAAGAAATCAAGATTTCACTGCAAATTTAAAAGGCTAACATGAAAAAATCCAAAAAATCACCCTATAAACAACTCCATTTATTAAAATCAATTAATTTTATAAATTTCAAAATTTTCTTTTCTTATTATTTCAGCTTTTTAAAACCTTAAAAAAAACACTAATTAAGGAATTTCCCATTCACAATCAATTTCTATTCTCTATTTGTCAAGCCTCCAAAATCTATATAGATATCAAGAATATAATTGACTTGTTGACAAAAACCTTAATACACGTCAGAATACATTGCTAAAGTCACCAGACGTTGAACACAAGGCTTTTTGGGCCCGGCCAGAGTCGACAATATGGACGTAATGGAGAATCAGGTGTGCTGTTGGCTGAAACCTGTCAACTTCTGCGAATGAACGTGTTAGTGCTGTGGCCCACAATGCTCATATTGTCATCCTCCATTTACCATTTACACCTCCTTCGATGCTTGCTGGTGGCTATAAATTCATGTGATGAGCCAACTCCGTAAATCACATGGGCTTCTACCGTTTAAGACGAGGAAACGCCATGCGAATTCCTTCGGATGCCGCGGTTTGGCACGATCCGATGAACATTTATTTACATTGTTATGAATATAAATGCCATTGCACCGTGCCAAGCTGCGTGCAGCTGAAGTATTCTGCAGATCACAGTTCATGGTCGATAGTTGCGCATTCAGTTCTCGGCAGTGTAGTGTGGTGCTCTACAACTCCGCACTGGAGATGCCTCTTTTCATTACAAATATGCTGCGTTAGTATAAATTGATTTAAGAGTTGAAACAAAACTATCAGGGTTAGGTATATTTGCTTGGTGTTTGATAAGTATAATGCTCAAGTATATTTTAGAAGTTTCAAAATTTGATTTTAAACCATTTGAGGTAAAGTTCAGTGCAATTATTTATTTGACATATTTGCACAATATTTCTTTTTTTTCGTAATATTTAAGGTAACATATATGTACTGTCATGTTTTTTCTTTTTGTCTTTCCAATCTTATTTCTACAATTCATTAGAGGCAGTTGAAGTGTCCATTTGGACTGCCCTGGTAAAGTATTACTTCCCTTACATCCAGACTATGCAGCCATACATGTACACTTTTGAGATGAACTGGATGACAATTTACAGTTTCATGAGGGTAATTCAATTTATCTTCTGCTGTACTAATTTGCAGGTGTTTACTTGAAAGGGAAAAACGAAAGAACGTTCCCGGATAGGAGGGCTTTTAGCAATTATGTGTTTGCTTGTATAATAAATGGTATCAATCTCTATATCTGTTCCTAACGGTTGAAGCAAAAGATTCTCCCTTGTCAGGAGTTCAAATGCTTTGGCTACAGTTCAAATGGAGTGGTGCAAGGGAAAAATTATTATATTTCTTATCCCATAGTCTCCACTTATTTAGTTGGATGACATGTTGGAAAGTCCCATATTTGTCGAACCTTCGTATATCATTTGTCAATTTATACGGTCAATGGAATCATTTCATACTTATTTCACTTTGTGTCAGTCTTTATGGATAAAAGTTTAAAGGATTTACGTGTATTTTCCAATGTAATTTCGTTGAGCAATTTTATTAACCTTTGTAAATTATATTTTTATAAAAATTATCGACATTTAGTAATATTTATGTTAAATGAATAATAAATTAAAAATATGACTATAGTTAACGGCATTTCCTATTTATGCGACCATAAGCAATTTAATGCCCATGTTTATGCGACCATAAGAAATTTAATGCCCGCTAACATGGCCGTATTTAACACCATATAACACCCCCGCACCGTAATGAGAGGGGAAAAAACCGCGTGAAAATATTATATGGTATTAAACACAATAGGCATTAAATTTCCTATGGTCACACAAATAAGAGTCGCCATAGTTAACTCCTACATGGTCGCGGCTAACCATAAAATCCGTATTAAGAAATGGTCCAGAAAAGGTCATCTCAACAATCAAATTTGCATACCCATCTTAAACATAAGGCCGTACTAAAAAATACATTGTTGTGGAGACCGAAATTTACACATACGACCTACGTAAACATCGTTAACTTGCTCCTATAAAATATACTGAATGGATTATAATTTTCCAAACAAAACATCAAAACCATTCTGGATGTTTTTGGATATAACATTTAACGGCAACGGAAAGGAATGGATAACAAGATTTACATCCACATAACCCTAAGTCAGGATTCTTAAAAGCACGTTAAAGAGTCCTCGATAATAAAAATTACATCTAAAAATCCTGTTTTTGCGAAGTGTCGGTTAAAGTGAGGGCATGTAAAAAAATGTTTTAGGATATCTCTATTACGGTGACTGTAATTAAACTGTTTATGTGTGTTTTATTTATTTATGTTTTTATATATTAAATAATAAAATAGTTTATTTAAAATTATTTAAAGATAGAAAAAATAAAATTAAGAAAGATGTCCAAAAAATATTATTCTGCATTGTTACACGAGTTTAAATATGAAATATAAAACAAACGTATGAGAATAATAAAGATTAAAAAAATAAGAAATTGAGATAAAATATATAGATTAATTTTATATTTGATGATCCTAACATTAAGTCTACTTAGTATATATATAGGAGACAAAGGATACAATTATAATTAAATGGGACCATAAGAATATAAAAGAAATGTAATCATGCATTATATAGGGCTTAATAAGGGGTCTTTGGATTCACATGGGGCTTATATAGGTCTCAATAATAATGTAATGAATTTTCCTCTAATGTTTAATATGATAATTTATGTAGATAGTTTAATGTTGAATGCATCATGGCGTAACTTGTTTAGATAATTCTTACACAAGTAATTAAATATAGATGAAGTAAGTAGGTGTAAGAACCACATGGTTGATACTACATATATACTAGTCATAGTTTATCACTTTGTTCAACAATTCCTTTATGGGCTAAGCTTCTACATAGTAGGGATTGTCGAGTAATATAAGAAAACATATATGATAGATAATATACCATCTTGTACCTTTGTTCAATGGAATATCATTAGTTGAGAATAATTTATAAGTTTGGAGGTAGTATAGATTTATTTCATACACAATTATTTACCAGCTATTGACATCATATATCATATATTCTAATCGTTCTATTGAAACAATTATTGTTGCAGGCTATTAGGACATCATAAAATATGAGTTCATTATCAAATATAACGCTAAAAAAAATAACAATCCAATTTCTTAATATTTATCTTTCAAAATTTGTTTTCAATCTCTTGCAGTACTTTGTGAAAATGTTTGATGTCCCTCTCTTATAATTCATAAAATTTAAATATATGGTCATATTTCTTCTTTTTTCCTAATTTTAAAGAAGAAAGAGTATTTATATTGTAAATGTGTGCCTCATCATGACAAATATATCCAGTGACTATCTTATGCCCCATATCTATGAGATATACAAAAATATCATCTAAAACATGTTATTGTGCAATGATTATGCATGTATAAATGTCACAAAATCCACCCTCCAAAAATTACATTTAGATAACATTAACTACTTTGTCATTTTATGATCCCTGATATGACTTAGTTGACTTCCATCACGAGGTGGATCATTTAGGTGTAGATCTTTAGTTTTGGATTGAAAGGTTCTATTAACTAGCTAACTAAAGCTACAAGACCATTAATTGAACTACTCTTCTAACTGTAAAATTAATTGATAGAGAGAATGCATCTCCATCTTTATGGACAACCTGATGTTTCAAACTATGGATTTCATTCTTTTTGTTGTTGATTGTTTCTACTTATTCATTTTTATTCTTCTCAAGTGTAAAAGTCTCCATTTGAATTACATCCACACTCTGAGCCATGTCAACAATGAGACGTCTGCATTTACAACCATTTTACTTCATTAATTAGCTACACATAGATAATCTTTTCCATTTCCCTATGACCTATATTATAGTTTTATTGCATCCAATAAACCAAAACCAACTCGATTCTTGTACAACAAGACTTTGAAGAAGGTCGAAAGGCTCAACAATATTTTGACCAAAGAGACGAAAATTTGAGATTATA